>JACEIK010000984.1:263121-284883 GCA_018107945.1 Datura stramonium | reverse complement strand
GGGAAACTCTGCCAAAATTTTTCTAGAAATAAGTTGAGTCAGTTGAGAATTCCTATAAATAGAAGTTTACATTCGAGGACGAATGTTCTTAAGGGGGGGATAATGTTACACCCCGTAAATTATCGACATGTAAATGGCCTATTCTCATGTTGGTTAAGAGTTTTGAATGCCATACATGCTAGGAAAAGGCCCGGGGAAAGACCGGATAAGAGATTCGTCGAACCATCGTGGAAGGAGATGGGGCAGAGCCCCTCCGCGATGGCAACGTGCCACGGAGGGAGGGCCTCCGCGTTGGTGCTGTGTCACGGAGGCCCTGTCCAGGCTCAAGTATATAAACCCCTCCACTTCGGTTTATTTCATAAACGTTCCTTAATTTCCAGAGAACATGAAGTGAAATAGGGAGAACGAGGTTTCTTATAATTTCCTTCCGATTACACCGTCAAACGCAGTCCAAACTCAAATTAACTCCAGATACCGAGGTATTAAGTAGTAAGGAGCATTCCTACGGATTTAGTTTCGTGAAATTCGGCCGGCGAATCATCGTGCCACCGAGCTAAGGTAAGTGGAATTGCTCCAAATTAGTGTCAATATACTCCTAGCCCTAAAGTGAGTATTTCTCCCTTCTGAACTTTATGAGAAATAGCGAGTTTTCGACCGTTTTTAGATAAGCCAAAGTTTGGGCAATATATATATTGAAAGTGATGTTTTTTTCCAGAATATTAGCGTATTTAGTTCTAATTGACATATATATGGATGCAGTTGGGGGAAATAGCAGAAGTACTGACCGAGCTACGCCAGTTAGTCGGGAAAGAGAAATCCCGAAGCGAAGGTATGTAAAGCTAGTTCCTTCGGTAGAGATTAGTAATCCAGAATAGCAAATAGCGTGAATTCTAGAAGAAGAATACTGAAGTCAGTATTGAGTCCAATGAATCTAGAAAGCATGTTTTATGTTATTATGCTATATATTGAGAATAAAAGTCGGTAAATGTCCCGGTATCGGACGACGAAATTATTTCAGATACGGTTGGCTCATTAACAGAATCGGTTTAATGCGAAAAAGAGATTCAGAATAGAATATCAAAACATGGATAGTATTTTTCAGATTGAACATGCTTGCTATACGTGATTATTGTTTGTTGAGACACATTTGTGTGCTATGAGGCACCCTTAGAGCGTCCTCACCGCCCACAGGTTAATAGACGTAATGCGACTCGCCCGCCGGAGGTGAGGATACGTCACTCCAGGAAGTGGCATGCCGTCCGCAGTGGGACGAAGATGGGATGCAGCATTCCCCATATCATGCTGATCAGCATAGCAGTATAGCATACCTTTTGTTGAGCGCTTGTGCCGGGGAAGGTGGGCTCTGGTCGGTTACGATGCAGAGTCCCTCAGGACTGGTTTCTGATTATAGTCGAAGGCCATAGCCCGAGGCTGCGGACCCAAGGGAGCTGGTAGAGGTGCTCATAGTTAGTAGGCGAGTGGGTGATTTATTTTGGATGGTTTTGACCGGGCTAGGGGTATATAGATTGTGTGTTGGTTGGCACCTTCGGCTTAAGGGGCTGGTATTGGTCCTTGTTTGTTATATATATGTATATATATATTATTTATTCGTGATAGATGCTTGGTCGCCCGTCGGCAGTATACTCCTACCTTACTCTCGGTACGGATAAGCTTGTTTTCGAGATTCCATGATCCGAACCGAGTTTCAGATATTTCTACTGTTCAGAGTTTCTAATTATGTTGCTTATATTCGGTTATGTTCGGTTGCTTTGCATGCCTACATTACCCAGTGATACGCGCCCGTTTGAAATGTTTGCATTACTGCTTGCAGGTACTTATAGACGAGGCCGTCCCTCGTGATCTAGCCAGCGCAAAGTCATCGGCTCCTGTCATCCCGGAATGATATTCGAAGGTTTATACCATTTTTATTTTGTTGTATAGTACGAGATAGGTCGGGATTTTGTCCCAACCATCTTATCGAGTATTCTTAGGAAGCTTGCGATGCAGTATATATCTCCCTTTGTTGGAGTTGTGCGGTCGTGTAGGGCCGTGCGCATTATGTTTAGTTGTTTATGTTGGCCGTGTGAGGCCTGTCCAGTTAATGCTTGGTGACAGCTCAGGTCACGTAGGCTGTTTAGCATGTTGTTTGATGCGAAGTAACTAGTCAAACATGGTGGCCTTGTCGCCTTGTCGGCCCGCATAGGCTCCCTTATATTGAGGTGATTCTGGTTAGCTGTTGTTGTTGTACAGGTGGCTATAGGCCTAGTCGGCCGGAGGCTGTATTACAATGCTATATAGCCTGTTGATTCCGTGAATCAAAGTTAGAGTCAGCCAGGCACCAGATGTGCTTAGGCTCAGTAAACTAGCAGTTCAGGTCCTAGTAGGGCACTAGGTGCCAGTCATACCCCCAAGGCGGGGCGTGACACATACATTTGGTTATGTTAGCTTTGTTCATCTGCCTCCTTCTCAATGAAATAAATTTTATGTTCAGTCTACTAAATGCGCGTTTATGGGTTATAGTACTTTGCAGAAAGATTTTATTTGTTATGATTCAAGTTGTAACAAATTTCGTATTTCTAGAAATGTTGTTTACTTTGAGAATCAGTATCTCTTTCCTACTCATGTTGAGTCATCTTATGTTTCTCCGCTTCTTCCTACTTTTGAGGATTTTCCATCTTCTTTTAAATGGTTCAAATATGGATTTGTATATGAACGATGTCGGCTAACTTCACCCCATCGCAAAATAGATTTGCCACCTGAGATTTCTCCACAACTAGAACCTGAGACTTTTTCAAGGCCTTCTCCTCTTAGCCTATCGGCAATCTATTAGAATTACTTGTACTCTTAGTTTATATGATTTTTTTCTCTATTTTATCTACCATTTTTTTTCCAACTTGTTTCTCACAAGCTTCCGAGCATGGATGTTGACAGAAAGTAATGAAGGAAGAACTTTAGGCTCTTAAAGAAAATACTACATGGGACATTGTTTCATGTCCTTCAAATGTCCGCCAATTGAATATAAATGGGGTCTATTCAATTAAACTTCATTTTAATGGTACTCTTGATCGATACAAAGCTCGACTGATTTTCCTTGGTAAACCGCCTCTCATCACCTACATCAAACATATGCAAATTGAAGTGGTCTTTGTATGGATTAAAACAATCTCCCATAGCTTGGTTTGACAAGTTTCATTCTATTTTGCTTCAATTTTTTTTAAGCGGAGCAAATATAACTCATCTTTATTTCTTCAAAAAATATCTACGGGTTGTGTTCTTCTTTTGATATATGTAGATGTTATTATTATCACATTAACTATTTCTTCATTAATCACTATCCTCTCATAGCAACTTAAGGATTCTTTTCATATGAAAGATCTAGGTACTCTCTTACATACTTTTGGAGTGGAAGTTTATTATGATTCTTAAGAATCCAACTTTGTATTGATAATTAGTTGGAGCCTAAGTTATCTTCTCATCCTATTATCTGTTTTGTAGTTTAACAAGTGAGTTAATTTATGCAGGTTCCTCGTCATCTACATTTGGTGGCTATGCGTTGCATCATTCGATATCTCTTGGGAACATCTACTTGTGGATTATTCTTTCCTAGTAATTCTCTGATTCAGCTTAATGCATTTAGTGATTCTTATTGGGCTTGATGTCCTGATACTCGTGGATCTGTCATGGGCTAGCGCATGTTTCTCAAAGATTCTTTGATATCTTGGAAGAGCAAAAAGTAAGACCGAGTTTCAAAATCTTCAACATAATCTGAATATCGAGCAATGTCTACTGCTTTCTCTGAGATTTTTTGGCTACGTGGTAACGTGCAGAAATTAGATTTTGTCAATCTAATCCACTCCTCTCTATGCTGATAGCACAGGTGCCATTTAGATTGCTACCTATCCGGTTTATCATAAAAGGATCAAACACATTGAAGTGGACTGTCATTCTATTAGAGAAGTTGTAGATAAAAGAACTATTACTCTTTCACATTTATCCAATGATCTTCAAATAGCTGATATGTTTACAAAATCTATGGCACGACAACGTCATCAGGTTCTGATAGGCAATTTGATATTTTTTTATCCAATGATATCAGTTTGAGGGGGGATGTTAGCGTGTTGGAAAAATTCTAACAAGTTGTACATATCTATGTAATATCTCTAATATTTATGTAATAATGTGGTCAATTGTGCTTTCCATATGTAGGAGATATCAAAGATTAATGTAGCATGTTTTCAGGAATATTACAGATAGGAATAACATATATTTAGAGTTGTAAATAGCATATTTTTAGACATGTAAATTAACATTCTTTCTATTTAATGAAAGAACACTCCATTTGAGAGCATTTATTCAGCAAAATTGACAAAGATAAGCCAGTTATCATTGTTGCTATGAAGTAAGATTTTACAAAATGCACAACAAACTTACTGATTACCGAGAACTAATACAAGATAACTTCATTGGGTATTTACTCAAACTGCTGTTTGGTTTTGAATACGAGTTAATTGTTCTCTTCTACAAAATCTTCAATGTTAGCCATTTAATTTAGGTCCTTTTAACTAAAGCAATCTGGCAAAGGATTTAGAAAGAGTCGTCTTCCAGAATAGTTGCGAATAGAATACTTACAAAATCAAGTTTTTGATTGTTGGAAGTCCAAATCCAAGGTTAATATATTGCACTTTTCTTGACAGAGTTTATTCATGATAATAATAACCAGCGCAATTTAGTACAATTTATCAAAGTCATTTTCATGTAAAAAATTCTTTTTTCTCCATAATGATAGCAACAAAACATTAAATTCTTGTTTATATTATCTAAAGCTGTGTTACCCTAAAAATAGTTTTAGAATATGTTTGTATACAAAAATTATAACTTTTTTTTTTGGATGTAACCTTCATAATAATTGTTGATTAATGTACATGCAAGTCACATATTTGATGATGAATCATGACTTATTTGTATAATTCAATCATGGCATTAATATCTTTTTGACACCTCTTTTTTGTGGAAAATATATTGGATATTACATTGCGTACCCATATTAAACATAGTTTGGTGACATGTGAAGGCACATGATTTTCCCTTCTTTCCAACTAGTCGGAGATTTGAATCCATCCATAATGGGTGCTTTTAAGGCCAATTAGGATAATTAAAGTTATCCTTAATATTTTCCATATAAGTACATTTACGGTGTAAAATTAAAAATATTTTTAACGCAATATCTTTCTAGGATCTCTTCCCACAATCAGATATTAGGGTCTAGATTGTGACTTAGGAGTTATTCCAACGTATCTTGACAGCCACCATCCACTAGTACTTTCAGTCGTGGTTCATCAAACTCTTCTGCTTTCGCTACACAAAGAATACGTAAGTTCTCGTCTTTGATTTACACATTATCTAATTAGTTTAGATTAATATGTTATGAGTTAAACCTACATTAGTATTAGAGCCATAAACTGATGTTCTGATCTGAAAATATAGAATAGTTCTAGTTTTATTTGTGTAAATAACGAACTACATTTCTAAATTTTTTTCCGTACAATTGAGAATTTAATCGTTTTGTTGAATCTGCCTTTTCCTTAAATATATGTCATTAAGCTCTTTCCATTTTAAGAATTTAAGTATATTTTTCTTATCCACTTCTTGTGTTTGTAATTCACTATATGTAATTAATTTCAACAAAGTATTCAAAGAACTATAACAGTAACTTTATGTATACTTTAATTTGTTTTATAACTAAACTAAGTCTTTACATAGATAAGCAATTAAAAAGATAACTATTTTTGAACATAAATGTTAAAATGACTAATTTGAAATGTACGTGCAACTCAGGTGTCACAATTAAAATAAATAAATATATAGAGGTTCCTTTGTCAATTGAATGGACGCATCACAAGTGGACCAAATTTATTGTAATATGAATTTTTTGGCAGGCTAATTTGTTAAATAATTGAATATCTGTCAAAATTAATATTATGTCGTACATTAAAGATACGTGAGATCTCATCTTTTAAATGTTGATTAATGTTAGCGGAGAATTCTATCCGGAATTTATTGTAATTGACTTTTGGCCAGCTAATTTTTCAAATAATTTTTAGTTTAGCATTTTAAACTCAAATTTTATATGTCATAATTGAATCAAGTGGACCAAATTTACCCTAAACATATTATTCATTATTTGCTATAATTACTCAATTTTGCTCATTTTGCATTTAAAAAATGAAGTGAAAGGGGTGCACCAGGTGAGATGAGATCACCAAAAATTATCAAAATCGTTTAGTCTATTTGAACCAAAAATCAATCATGGATTTCGGGAAAAAGATAAAAAAAATAGTTGTAGACTGAACGCTGTACTCTCTTCTCCTTCACATTCTATCTCTTATGCCAATGGATAAGACACTCGTAATGAGTGCTCTCTCAAAAAGATAGCGTTATATTTGACATTCACTTGATATCTTCTCTTGCTTACGTTTATCATTACATGTATCAGAGACTATCATTATATCAAGGTTTAAAGATTCTCGTCCAAGATTCTCTTATGAGGTCATGTGCAAATAAGATAACAATTCCAGAAAGTTTTTTCCATTCATTTGCCAGTTTAGAAAAACTTGTGAGCCTTTCTGAATTATTTTGTTGATACCGTAAAATCGAATATTTTTGTTTTGTCATTTGCCAAATGGTATACCTAGACACCAGGATTTTTATCATATCATCAAAAGGTGTACCTCAATTGCACGAGGGGATGCCTGAAGCAATGAAAACTTAGAAGAGGGCAAGATATTGCGTTTGAGCATATTCCTGTTAACAACTCCTCTGTGTAGTACCTATTGGACATATTACGTTGTGCGTATTAAACACAATTTGTCGACATGTGATCAAAACACGTGTCTCACTTTCCAACTTATAAAAGCCTAACATACATTCTCCTTGCTGAAAAATGTGTAGTTCTAGCCGGACAAAAAACAATGATGTTTGAATGATTGCGAGTCTGGCACCAAATGAGCAATAAAATAATTTAAAACATTTAAATTCAATACAAATTTTTTTGTCAAACTAAAACTACAAACGAGATGTAAATTAATAATTAAAAAAAAATTATAGACCTCGTTGGAAGCCCAACGAGATTCTCTTATTTAAGTTTTTTTTATACTGTTAAACCAAAAAAAAAAATTGTGGCACCTCGTTGGGCTTCCACGAGGTGTACAAATATTTTTAAAAAAATTAGTACACCTTGTTGGAAGTCCAACGAGGTTCCATAATTTTCTTTAACCTGTTAAATTGATTAAAAGTTTAATTACATATGTCATCCTAATATTTTTTTTTAAAATAATTGATTACCTCGTTGGTAGTCCAACGAGGTTCCATGATATTTTTTTAAATCTCTGTTGGACTTCATTCACTCTTCAATAAGGTCTGACCGAAAATCTTATAAATAACTACTATTCTCAAACAATAATTTGTATCTTTATTTCATGTCATATAAGAATTTTAAAATAAACGTATACGATTAAAATGGGTATTAGCGATCCTGAATTATTTATTGTTATTAGTGGACGATATCCAATGTCTTTTACGACAATTGAGTTTCCAATATATGGTGAGACGCGTATTTACGATGATGATTCTTTAGCGTCATTTCTTGAAAGTCCTAACACTTTTAGTAATCACATTAGCATACCTATGCTTGACATGTATGCATCTATACAATGATGTAATATCGTTCAAGAACCCACTGATGATGAGTATGATCTTTGCGGAAGCACATACCTATCAAGTTTGAATATTAGTACTCATAGTGGTTTAGTCCAACAAGAAATAATATTTGGATTCAGTAGACAGCCAAATGTCATCCGTAATTCAGGTATACAATATGAGGGTGGAGTTGAAATGCATATTGATAATTTTGTTATGCAGAATCATGACATAGGAGGACCTAGTAATCCACCCACAGAGTTACAGAATTTGTATTTGAGTGATGGATACCCAACACCTACTAATCCAATTGAGTCCCTGGAGAGGTAAACTTAAAGTAGTTTATATGAATTGACTTAATTATCCGCTGAAATTTAATATTTTGAATTTTGATAGTTCGTAGGTGCAATAATTTTGAAGGCTCATTGACTGGCTCACATAAATTACGAGCAACAATGATGCAGTGAATGATCGAATGGATGAGTCAAATAACGATAGACCATTAGATGTTGAATAGACTAATGGGAATCAATCATCCAATGATGATGGTGATGGTGATGTTGATGGAGAAGTTATAGCAATTGGAAATAGTAACNTTATCATTCTAATTCTATACCATATTTGAATTATACTGAAGAGAGCCAAACAAACTTTATCTGCATGAGAAATTTTGATATATTTCGATATTTATGTTCTTCCAAAACAAGAATGAAATGAAAACTGCTGTTACAATACACAATATTACAAACAGGAAGGAGTTCATTTGTGATCGATCCAAAATTAAGAGTTAGAAAGTTATTTGCAAGCATCATTTGTTGGGGTTTAGTTGGATGATTCGCTTTAGAGAGATTCCAGGTGGTATGTGTAAGGAAAAAAGATTGAGTCGCATACTTGTCAAACAGATGATTGCAAGTAGGATCATTTCAACTTTTGCATCAACATGATTGTTAATTTATTGATACCATATATTATGGATAAGTCATATTTAAATATTAAGAATGTTCAAAGAAATATAAAGTCTGTGCACAAGTACACACCCAGTTATAGAAAAACCCAAAAAGGTTGGAAAAAGGCTTTTGAAATAATATTTGGTATTTTGAAGGTTCTTTCAAGGCACTACCTAGTTACATGGTTGCGTTATAATTGTTCAATCCAGAAACTATAGTTGAGTGGGAGTACTATGGTACATTAATGCAAGGTGATCAAATATTAAAATTTTGTTTTTTGGGCCTCTAAATCAAGCGTCGATGGATTCAAAAATTGTAGGCCCATCATATCAATAGACGATACTCATCTTTACAGTTTGTATAAGATGAAGTTATTAATTGCTATTGAAATCGAAGCTAACAATAATATTTTTCCACTTGCATACACCATAGTTGCACGTGAGAGTTTTGGATCTTGGTCATGATTTCTTAATTTACTTTGGAGGCATGTTGTTTGGGATAGACAAGGAATTGGGCTCATATCTAACCGTCATCAAGGAATCTTGAAATATGTTCAATCTTATGGGTGGTTGATGTAATACCCCAAAAGTTTCTAAGATCAAACCCAGGATTTGAAATTTGATCATACAGAGAAGACTAGAAAAAATGTCTTAGCACGAGCCTCAGTACAACTCGTTGCTGGGTGGTACGAATCATATCACTGGCCATAGTATGGTTTCCAGGGATGTTGATTGACGCCACGACAGGGACTCACAGTTCGTACCTAGATGGTAGGAGTCATACTAAAGGGTCGTAGGAAGGGATTCAGAGTAGTGTTGTGAGATAATGTAAAGAACCACGAGTCTTAGTACGGCCCGTGGTAAGATGGTATAGATCGTGGTAGGCTCCCATGGCATGAAGTTTAGAGAATGATCAACGGCAGGACCCAAAACCATGAGACACAATACGAGTCGTGGTGAGGACCTAAGGTCGTAGGATGAGTCGTATATTGGTCGGGCAGAATTCTAGATGTGATTTCCTAGGGGTAATTTTATAATTTCCTAAGCTTTTAACTCCTAAGTGACATCGTTTTGGGATTTTTAAAGGGCGTATTAAGGGATTTTGTTTAGCCTAAGCCCTCATTCTCCCAAAATACCATAAGTTGAAGGTTCTTTCTCAAGTCAAGCTAGGGTTCATCATCTCCTTCATCTCAATTTCTCTTGGGTGTTCAAAACAATCTAAGGGATCATCAACCCAAGCATGAAGGGTTATGAAGGGGGAAATTCTTCCACCCTCATGCCCCTTTTCAAACTCAAATTCATGATCTCTATTCTTCAAGTTCAAATTAACAAATTCTAGGGTTAGGCCCAAGTATGATGAAATTCTCATGACTATTTATGAGTTTAACTCTCTCATGCTTCTACTCATGATTTATGACTATGACTACATTTTTCATATTAGAATCCCTTATGGATCTATGTTTTCAAGTTTATGGTGATTTTTTCAATTATATGTAATTCTATGAATTTCAAGCTTATGAACCTATAATTTCAAGTCATGACTATTTATTCAAGTATGTATGATTTTCATGAAAATCAAGTTTATGTATCATGACCAATTTTGTGGCATTAGTTTCATAGCTAGTTCATATATGTCAAGTATAATTATGATTTCATAATTTTAACTAGCTCATGTAAGATCCAGTATGTTTTCACGATGATGACTATGAGCCATGTGCATATTTTTTAGAGTAGTGTCTAGCACCAAGTAGGATAGGGGTTCAGGCAAATCCTGATTCTTAGAACTACGTGTCACCGAAGGTATATATTCATATTCAATCCCTACCATGATTCACGAGTGATATCATGCCTTAATCGTTCCTCTCCTTTGGCAAGCTTAGAATGGATCTGCCAACTTGAGTGAGATATGTTGGCATCATGTAAGCTATATCATGATATGTAGGTTATGATGAATCTCCCACTGTTCCTCATGTTTTATGTTACTCACGTACAGGATTTATGATATCATATTTTATAGTATAATTGACCCATTGATTAGTTTATAAGCTTTTACTTATGTTTCCAAACTTGTTAAAATGTATGATTTTACTTTCAAAATTTTGGGTCATTATATTTCAGTTTATGATGAATAACTCATGTTTATAACAAGCTCACGATCGTGGTTTTAGCATGATGTCCTTATTCTCATGTCAAATGCTTACTTTATACTCATATTTTCTGACTATTGCTTTACTAGCATGTTTTACTTACCTTACATACTCAGTACATTCCACGTACTGACCGCATACTCTATGTTATATCGTCTCATGATATAGGTTCGGGTGACCAATCTCAGCCCAGACATTTTCTTTACTCCCGCTTCAGTCCAATACCATCCCAGTTTTGGTGAGTCCTCATAATACGAGGACGGTAGTTTTGGATCATGTCTCTTTCTTTTATGTCTTTCAGTTTTAGACTTAGCGAGCTAGTTGAGAGTGTTGCCCATCAGCTCATCTTATGAGTAGAGGCTTTTCAGGCAGTTATGTATTAGATGGTCCCGTGTTGTGACATGTTGTCCTTGTTCATACTTTATAACATTTAGACTTCTGCTTACCATATGCTATGATTTATTCCGGTTAGTGTATGCTTATGTTGTGCACGCACCATGGGTTTTCTTGGAGCCATTCACGGTTCTAGGTTTTGCACTGCGTCTGGGTTCATGCTCGGGTTATGAAAAACTTAGTATCATAGCATTAGGTTTAGAGTGTCCTAAGATGCCTGAAATCCACGTTAAGTAGAGTCTTTTTCATGGGTGTGAAGCGCGCCACACTTATGAGGAAGAGGTTATAAGACGCTTTAGGAAATTTTCCTTCTTTCATGAGCTATGTCGTGCGGTGAAGTTCATCTCTCTCTATTTCTCTAACTCGTGCTATATGTATTTGCAGAAATATGCCTTCCAATCAAGTCAATAGAAGAAGAAATGGCAACGTTAATGGAAATGGGAATTAGCATCAGCCCAACCCACCGGCTTCAGTAGATCCCTTGCTTGAGCAGGTGGCTCATGCTGAGTTTAGAGCTTATTTTCAAATGTTAGCATAGGCTATGATAGCCCAAGTCAACCAGCAGGTGGTTGCCCATATGAACCAAAATGGGAATGCGGCGGCGGGTAGGGTGTGAGACTTCATTAGGATGGACCCACCTAAGATTCATGGGTCAAAGGTGGACGAGGATCCATAGGAGTTTATTGAGAAGGTCCAAAAGATTACCAAAATTATGGGTGTTTCAAGAGAGAAGGGTGCAGACTTGGCCTCCTATCAGCTGAAGCGGGTTACTCATATATGGTTCCGACAATGGAAAGAGGATCGTGGAGTTGGTGCAGTCCCTATTAGTTGGGATGAGTTCATTGTGGCTTTTTGGACAGATTCTTCACTCGAGAATTGAGGGAAGCTAAGGCAGCGGAGTTCGTCAACTTGAAGCAAAATGACATGACTGTTCAAGAGTCGGTGAGTCAGTTATAGCTTCTATCCATTTTGGTGTCAGTCCCAAAATCCTATTAGAACCCTTCTCAATCTCAACTCTAGTCGGTGAGTCAGTTATAGCTCAATGGTAATACAGAAATTGCCCTGTTACAGATCTTGAGAGAGTCACCTTAGCCGACCTAATAGAGTTAGACGTGACCAATTTTAATGTTATCTTCAGTATGTATTGGTTGTATGCATGTTATGATTTAGTGAATTGTAGAACTCGTACTGTAGAGTTCCAATTTTTGAGTGAATCAATCCTAGAGTGGAAGGATAGTTCAGTTGTGCTTGTAGGTCATTTTATTTCCTATCTTAAGGCTAGGAAGATGATCTCCAAGGGTTGTGTGTATCATTTAGTTTGGGTTAAGGATTCTACATCTGAGACCCCAACTCTTTAGTCAATCCCAATTGTATGTGAGTATCCGAAAGTGTTCCCAGAGGATCTACCAGGAGTCCCACCTTAGCGGGAGATTGACTTTGGAATTGACCTTCTCCCTAATACGTAGCCCATATCCATTCCTCCTTATAAAATGGCTCCAGCTGAGCTAAAGAAGTTGAAAGATCTCTTATATATGGGTTTCATTAGACCTAGTAAGTCCCCATTGACCACCCCAGTTCTCTTTGTTCAGAAGAAAGATGGTTCTCTTAGAATGTGTATTGATTATTGTCAGTTGAACAAAGTCACAATCAAGAATAAGTATCCCCTCCCTAGTATTGACTTGTTTGACCAGCTTCAGGATGCCAAGTTCTTTTCAAAGATAGACCTCATATTCGGCTATCACCAACTGAGAGTTAGGGAGAGTGACATTCCGAAGACAGCCTTCAAGACTCGTATGGTCACTATAAGTTCATGGTTATGTCTTTTGGACTAATGAATGCTCCTACAGCTTTTATGGATTTGATGAATAGGGTGTTCAAGTAGTATTTGGATACGTCTATCTTGTCTTCATAGATGATATCCTCATATACTCTCGGAGAAAGGAGGAGCATGCCGTTCATTTGAGGATTGTGTTGCAGACTCTTTAAGGACCATCAGTTGTTTGTTAAGTTCAGCAAATGTGAGTTTTGGATGGACTCAGTAGCATTTTTGGGTCATGTGGTGTCTAGTGAGAGTGTGCAGGTAGACTCTCAGAAGATAGAGGCGGTGAAGAACTGACCTAGACCTGTCAGCCCTACAGACATCGGGAGCTTCTTGGGTTTAGCTGGCTATTAGTGGAGGTTTGTAGAGGGATTTTCATCCATTTCATTACCTTTGAATAAGTTGACTCAAAACAAGGTCAAGTTTCAGTGGTCCGATGCTTGTGAAAGAGCTTTCACGAGTAAAAGACTCGACTCATTTCTGCTCCAATTCTAATCCTACCAAAGGGTACAGGTGATTTTGTGGTATATTGTGATGCTTTTAGGATTGGACTTGGGTGTGTGTTAATGCAACATGGAAAGGTCATTGCTTATGCCTCGAGATAGCTTAAGATTCATGAGAAGAATTATCCGATGCATAATCTTGAATTAGCAGCAGTGGTGTTTTCCTTAAAGATTGAACATCAGAGACCTTGAGGTATGTTTCAAGACATCAGTATTCCTACTTGAAAGTGGGAAGATACCAATATGAACTTTATTATAGGGTTGCCTCGTATATGCCGACGTATGATTCTATATGGGTGATTATGAATAGGTTGACCAAGTCAGCCCATTTCTTACTGGTCAAAACCACATATTCAGCCGAGGACTATGGTAGACTTTTACATTTTGGAGTTGGTTCAGTTGCATGGAGTTTCATTTTCTATCATCTCAAATAGGGGTACTCAGTTTACCTCTTAGTTTTGGAGATCGTTTCAGAAGGATCTTGGTACTCAGGTTAAGCTTAGCACAACTTTTCACCTGCAGATAGATGGCCAGGTCGAGCGAATCATTTATGTAATGCCCTGAAAACTTAAAATCTAGATCTAGGACTTAAATCAAAAAATATGAAAAATTTGCAGAAATGCTACAGAACGACTCACCTAACGACTCATTAAGTCAGCCGTGAGAAGGAGGTTTGAGAATTTGTAAAAGGGAGATAGTGTTCCCAATGGGCGACCTCACGAGTTGTGGTCACCTACAACGACTTGTTATGTCCCCCGCTACCAGTCCTTGTGAGTTGTTAGAAAGTGTACCTAATGAGTGCCCCAACGAGTCGTCACCAGTGGCAACAACTAATTAAGTGACTCGTGACCAAGTATGGTATAGGATTTTCAGAAAGGAGGCAGTGTGGTCCACGACTGGTGACCACGAGTCGTTAGGTCCCTCACAGTGACCTACAGGAGAAACCTGGGAAGTGTACCCAATGGGTGTGACCACAAGTCGTGGTCAGTCACCACAACCCGTTAGGTCACCCGTTAGGGTTACCTGGCAGCTTTTCTTAGCAATTTTTCCAAGGGCTATTTAGTAATTTCCTATTCTATTTGACTCTAAACTACATCATTTTGAAATTATTTTGAAGGGATTTAGAGGGGTTAAACAGTTTTCCCCTCATTCCCACTCAGATTTTCAGAAAGATTTGTGTAGGTTTTCTCTCAAGAGCTCTCAAGCAAGCTCTAGGGTTCTTCACCAGTTACAGCCTTTCAAGTTTCTTTCTCCGGAGAAAATTTAGCTAGGTATGTGAGAATTCAACAAGGGAAATGGTGCTTTCTTTTTGTCCCCCAAAACCATCCCATAGTTTCTCTATCAGTTTTAGCCATAAGTTTTCGAATACGCAGAAATTATATGAAATTATTCATTAATTCCATATAAAATGGTATCCTTGTTTGTTATTTATATGATCTCCATCAATTCTTACTTGAATTATTGATGTTCTTTCCAAGTGAATTCAAGCCCTAAATTTTTTAGTAAAGGTTATTTGCGTAATAAATTCCATCTAGTGAATGAAGTATGTTTTGGGCTGAATTTCCTAGTAATTCTTATTATATACATATGTTGAGCAAATATACCATTGCTAAGAATGATTTTAGCCTTGTCGGATGAGATTTCTTTAATTCTTGAATTTTTTCCATATTATGGAATTTCCTTGTTGTTGGAATGAGTTAGGTTCTCTATTAGCTTCTTAATAGATCAGTTTAGTTTGACTTCAGTCTTTTCCCGAGGTATCAGTGGTGCCGCTCAGTTATCAGAATCAGACTCAGAATATAGTATATTTGGTCCATTAGGCATTCATGACATTCTAGTTATATAGCTATGACCAGTCCCAGGACCCCAGTTCATTTTATAGTTTGTTCTTAGACGGTTACGACGCTTCCAGATAAACAACTATGACCAGTCTAGAACCCAGTTTCAGAATCCGATCATGTAAGACTCTCAGGGTACATTCAGTAATATGTCCCTGACTAGCCTTGGAACCCAGTTTCGAGCTATCAGCCTAGTAGTATAGGCTTCCAGTGAGAGCAGGACTTAACACCGAGCGGGCCGGGATTCCAGCGCACCCAGGTTCCTAAAACTACGTTGCCAGCATAGGTTACAGTATTACCTGGCCTGATTGGCCCCAGACTTTTGTGATCACCTAGTTCATGCCTTTATACCTTGGTAAGGTATATTGGGTCCTATCGGTGGGATGTATACATCGAACTCCACATCTAGCTCACGTGGTTATATGTCAGTTATAGACTCTCCCATTAGTCAGTCCAGTCCAGTCTAGAGTAAACAGCTCGGTTTAGTTCTAGTTTTATCAGTTTAGCTCAGTTCAGTATAGTATCTCAGACTCAAAATTCTCAAACTTAGGGCATGTCTTTGACCATAAGCCAGGGTCAACTTAACCATTTCAGTTTACATCAGTAGTTCAGTTTAGCTCATTTGTTGGTCATTGTATATCATTTCAGTTTAGACTTTGTATTTCAGTTATGTTTTCTCCCACTTACTCAGTACATTCAAAGTACTGACCCATACTTTTATGTTGTGTCATTTCATGATACAACTGCAGGTTCCTAGACTCAGCAGCGTTAGCCTCCATGATTCAAATCCTCTTCAGCGCAGTTAAAGTGTGAGTCCTCATCATTCGAGCGCCTTATTTTGTTTTCTTATAGTTAGATTACAGATTTAATTTAGACTTAGAGTTAGGCGGGGGCTTGTCCTAGTAACTCATCAGTTAGAAGGATTTCAGACTACAAATGTTTAGATTTCATGTTTTAAGTTTTATCTTAAACTTCACAAAAATATCTTTATGTTATTACTTCAAATTTCCGCTATGCATGTTTTACTCAGATTACCAGTGTATGATAGACCAGGGGTCACTTGTGACTTCAAGTACCGTGTTACGTCCAGGGTGTAGGCTCGAGGCGTGACAAACTTGGTATCAGAGCACTAGGTTTAGAGTATCCTCGGAATGTCTGAAATCCGCATTGAGTAGAGCCCTTTTCATGGGTGTGAAGTGCACCACACTTATGATGAGGAGGATATGAGATGTTATTAGGAAAACTCTCTTTTGTTCAGGCTCTTTATCGTGCAAAGTTCAATTCCAGAAATTCCCTTCTAACACGTGCTCGTTTCGTTTCAATGAATCATGCATCCCAGACATGACAACGGAAGAAGGGTAGGTAACTCCAACAGACCAGCCCCGATGGATTCTCAAGATGATTTGGTATCTACCACCGAATTCAGGGCATCCATTCAACTGCTGGCCCAAACAGTCACCAACCAGGTGAACCAGCGGGTGGTGCCGATGAACACCAACGGGTCTGCAGCAGCTGCGAGGGTGCGGGACTTCACCCGTATGAACCCTCCATCTTTTTAGGGATCCAAAGTAGGGGAGGAACCCCAGGAGTTCGTGGATAAGATCAGAAAGATCACCCGCATTATGGGTGTTATCTCTTCTGAGAGTGCTAACCTGGCTGCCTACCAGTTAAAAGGGATAGCTCAGGTTTGGTATGAGCAGTGGAAAGAGGGTCAACCAACGAGAGCAGGACCAGTAGAGTGGGAGGAGTTCCACATAGCTTTCTTGGATAGGTTTTTCCCTCGGGAGATGAGGGAGGAAAAGATGGCGGAGTTTATGAATTTGAAACAGGGCAACAGAACCGTGGAGAAGTATACTCTGGAGTTTACTCAGTTATCTAAGTACGCTCCAGAGATGGTAGCCGAGCCAAGGGATCTCATGATGAAATTTGTGAACGGGGTGTTGAACATGGTCCTCAAGGAGTGCAGGAAAGTGATGCTGATTAAGGATATAGACCTCTCCAGCTTGATTGTCTATGCCCAGCAGATTGAGGCCGAAAAGCTGAAGGATATGGAGCAGAGGAACAAACGGGCAAGAACTGGCCATTCAAATTTCAACCATTAGAGGTCTAGTGTTAGTAGCCTCTCACAACAGTAGCATCAGCAACAAGAGCAGCAGAGAGCCCCAGCACCCAATTCCGCCAGCGCCCCAACCTTTCGGTCCCATCAGGATCGGAGGGGTGGGTCATCTGGCACTCAGTCTCAAACTCATAGTACCGGGAACAGGTATCTAGCTTGCCCCAAATGTGGTAGGAACCACCTGGGAGAGTGCCTTCAGGGACGAGAGGATTGTTTTGGGTCTGAACAGCTTGGACACCGGCTTAGGGAGTGGCCCTCTACAAGGGCGATGGAGATCACAATCTAACACATCATCAACTCTAGCAACCCGACCAGTTCATCAGGACAACACCTCAGGTACAGATGGCGGTTAGTGCCAAAATCGTTTCTATGCTCTGTCTTCCCGTCAGGATCAGGAAAGTTCACCTGACGTAGTTACGAGTATGTTACGTCTCTTTCACCTAGACGTGTATGCCCTCCTAGACCCAGGAGCCACTCTTTTATTCGTGACTTCCTACATAGCAGTCCAGTTCAATATCAGTCCAGAGGTCCTCTCAGAACCATTCTCAGTCTCCACCCCAGTTGGCGAGTTAGTTAGAGCCAGCCGGGTGTATAGAAACTGCTCAGTCTTAGTACTGAATAAAGTCATCCCAGCTAACTTCATAGAGCTAGACATGGTCGATTTTGACCTTATCCTTGGCATGGATTGGTTACACTCCTGCTATGCCTCAGTTGATTGCAGAACTAGAGTTGTCAAGTTCCAATTTCCAAATGNTCAGTTGATTGCAGAACTAGAGTTGTCAAGTTCCAATTTCCAAATGAACCAGTGCTAGAATGGACGGGCAGCAGTTCAGCGCCTAAGGGTAGGTTTATTTCCTACCTTAAGGCCCAGAAACTCATCTCCAAGGGGTGTATTTATCATCTAGTTCAGTTCAAGGATTCCAACTCTGAGACCCCAACTATCCAATCAGTTTCAGTAATCAGTGAGTTCCCCCATATATTTCCTAAGGATTTTCCCGGAGTTCTCCCTGAATGGGAAATAGACTTTGGAATAGACCTCCTCCTAGATACTTAGCCCATCTCCATCCCCCCTTACAGAATGGCTCCAGTTGAGCTTAAGGAGTTGAAGGAGCAACTAAAAGATCTTCTTGACAAGGGTTTTATCAGACCCAACATCTCTCCTTGGGGTGTCCCAGTGCTATTCGTACGTAAGAAAGACGGTACCTCAAAATGTGCATAGATTACGATCAACTGAACCCCCTACCTAGAATTGATGACTTGTTTGACCAATTTCAAGGATCTAGTTGCTTCTCCAAGATTTATCTCAGGTCAGGGTACAACCAACAAAGGGTCAGAGAGTGTGACATACCGAAAATAACATCCAAAACTTGATATGGTCACTACGAGTTTGTGGTGATGTCTTTCGGGCTAACAATCGCCCCAGCAAACTTCATGGACTTAATAAACAAGGACTTCAAGCAGTATCTGTATATGTTCGTAATTGTATTTATCGACGACATTCTAGTATACTCCAAAAATGAGGAAGAGCATGCAAATCACCTGAGATTAGCATTGCAGACACTCAGGGACCGCCAGTTGTTCGCCAAGTTCAACAAGTGCGAATTCTAGTTAAAGTCCATGACCTTCTTAGGTCATGTGGTCTCAGGTGAAGGAATACAAGTAGACCCTCAAAAGATAGCAGCCGTGAAAGATTGTCCTAGACCTACCTCTCCTACTGAAATCAGGAGTTTCCTGAGTTTGGCGGGTTATTACCGACGGTTTGTGGAAGGTTTCTCCTCTATAGCATCTCCTCTGACTAAGTTAACTTAGAAGAAGGTGAAATTTCAGTTGTCAGATGAGTGTGAGAAGAGTTTTTAGGAGTTGAAGAATCGAATCACTACTGCTCTAGTTCTGACCCTGCCAGAAGGAATAGATGGATTAGTTATTTATTGTGATGCTTCTAGAGTTGGACTCGAATATGTTCTGATGCAGCGGGGCAAAGTAATAGCCTACGCCTCCAGACAGCTCAAAGTTCATGAGAAGAACTATCCAACTCATGACTTGGAGTTGGCAGTGGTGGTGTTTGCGCTAAGAATATGGAGGAATTACTTATATGGGGCTCAAGTAGACGTGTTTACAAATCATAAGAGTCTTTAATACGTGCTGAGTTAGAAGGATCTAAATCTGCGTCAGAGAAGGTGGTTGGAGTTGCTAAAGGACTATGACATGAGCGTGCTGTATCACCCGGGTAAAGCCAATATGGCGGCTGACGCCCTAAGCAGATGGTCTATGGGGAGTGTGGTTCACATTGAGGAAGACAAGAAGGAATTAGCGAAGGATGTTCACAGACTAGCTCGGTTAGGGGTGCAGTTGGTGGATTCAGTCGAAGGTGGTGTGGTAATGCAAAGCAGGTCGGATTCATTCTTGGTAGTTGAGGTCAAGTCCAGATAGGATGAGGATCCATCTTACTTAATCTTAAGGGAGAAGTTCTCAGAAAAGAAATAGAAGCTTTCTCCCAAGGGGGAGATGGGGTGCTCCGTTACCAGGGCAGGTTGTGTGTACCGGATGTTGGTGAGTTGAGACAATAGATATTGGCTGAAGTGCACAGTTCTAGATATTCCATTCACCCTGGTGCTACTAAGATGTACTATGATTTACGGGATATTTACTGGTGGAACGACATGAAAACAAATATAGCTGAATTTGTAGCTAAGTGCCCGAACTGCCAACAAGTTAAGGTGGAACACCAGAGACCAGGAGGTATGACTCAAGATATCAGTATACCCACATGGAAGTGGAAAGAAGTAAATATGGATTTCCTTATGGGTCTACCTCAGACTCGTCGGCAACATGATTCAATCTGGGTAGTAGTAGATCGGATGACTAAGTCAGCACATTTTCTCCCAGTCAAAACCACAAACTCAGCTGAGGATTATGCCAGACCATACATCCGAGAGCTAGTCAGACTCAATGGGGTGCCTTTATCTATCATTTCAGACAGAGGGACTTAGTTCACCTCACACTTTTGGAAATCCTTTCAAAAGGGACTAGGCACTCGGGTTAAGCTCAACACCGCTTTTCACCCGCAGACTGATGGGCAAGCTGAGAAGACCATTGAGACCCTAGAAGATATGCTAAGAGCGTGTGCGATCACTTTTAAGGGTAATTGGGACGACCAATTGCCTCTCGTCGAGTTTGCATACAACAACAACTACCACTCTAGCATTCAGATGGCCCCATTTGAAGCATTATATGGGAGAAGGTGTAGATCTCCTGTAAGGTGGTTCGAGGTTGGTGAAACTACCTTGATAGGGCCAGACTCAATTCACGAGGCAATGCAAAAAGTTTAGCTCATCCGAGAAAGGTTGAAAATAGCTCAGAGCCGTCAGAAATCTTATGTTAATGTGCGGAGAAGAGAGTTGGAGTTTGCAGTTGATGACTGGGTATACCTAAAAATTTCTCCCATGAAAGGGGTGATGAGGTTTGGAAAGAAGGGAAAGCTTAGTCTGAGGTATGTGGGACCTTATAGAATTTTTAGGTGTATCGGCAATGTGGCCTATGAGCTAGAATTACCTTCAGAACTAGCAGTTGTACACCCAGTTTTCCATGTGTCACTTTTGAAGAAGTGAATCGGAGATCCAACCTCAGTTGTTCCATTGGACAGCGTGGGAATAAAGGATAGTCTTTCATATGAGAAGGTACCAGTCCAGATCCTTGACCGTCAGGTTCGTAAGCTAAGAAATAAGGAAATAGCTTCAGTCAAGCTCTTATGGAGAAATCAGCAGGATGAGGGAGCTACATGGGAGGCCGAAGCAGATATGATGGCCAAATACCCGCACTTATTCTCTACCGACTCTGTTGTAGCTTGAAATGTTAGTTTTTCCTTAGGGCCTGATCTTGTTGTTGAATTCAATTCATGTGTATAAGCTTCTTTCACGACTTTGGATGCATGTATGAAAAGTAAATTCGGTTCAATTATGTATTTTGAAACGGAGGTAGTCGTTCTGACAGTTTTAGAGTTAAATGAGCAGTATTTGGAGATTTTGATTGTTATTCTCTGCTTTCCTGTGTGTTTTCTAACATTCGAGGATGAATATTTTCATGGGGGAGATATTGTAATGCCCTGGAAACATAAAATCTAGATCCAAGACTTAAATCAGAAAATCTGAAAAATCTGCAGAAATGCTACAAGATGACTCACCTAACGACTCGTTAGGTCAGCCATGAGAAGGAGGTTTGAGAATTTGTAAAAGGGAGACAGTGTTCCCAACGGGCGACCTCACGAGCCGTGGTCATCTGCAACAACTTGTTATGTCCCCCGTTACC
>JACEIK010000984.1:199256-210566 GCA_018107945.1 Datura stramonium | reverse complement strand
CTAAGAACATCATCAAACCCACTGGAACTAATTAAATGTTTTGCAAACATTCATTATATAACAAACACACACATATATAATATTCCATTATTATACTCATTTTCTATATTCTTATGGTATACTCTATACTAGACATATCAAACCCTATTATAGCACCTACATTAAGTTCATAACACTCTTTATATTCGTATACAAATAACATGTCATAAAGTAGTGCACATCCAATATGTTTAATTACCCACGATGCTCTCTCTCCTTTGAAATTGATGGTGCATGGTCACTACCATAGCCACTTCTGCCATCGTCATTATTATCATCATCACCAGAATCAGAATCAGAACTAGAACCATATTCATGGCTATTACTGGACCCAAAACCAAACCCCCATCCTCGACCAAGTCCACTAGGAGACCTACTCGAGCCAGAGCCATAACCCCATCCTCCTCTAGGGCTAGAACCCCAACCCCAATTATAATTCCAGTCCGGTCCACGAGCTACACCACTTCCTCCACTAGGGGATGAAGATGTTTCTGGGGAGGGCATCTCTCTTCCTCCTGAGCTACCACCACCACCAGAACCATAGCCATAGCCATAGCCAGTACCGGACCCTGTACTCCCGGACCCAAAACCAAACCCCCAGCCTCGACCTAACCCATCTGGAGACCTGCCTGAGCCGGAGCCGGAGCCATAACCCCATCCTCCTCCGGGGCTGGAGCCCCAACCCCAGTTGTAATCCCAATTAGGTCCATGAGCTGCACCACTTCCTCCACCACTAGGGGGTATTGATGAAGATGTTTCCGGCGAGGTCATCTCCCTACCGACGTCTCCACCACCGGTGTTGAAGGCAAGAAAATGAGGTGAGATCAAGAAAATGATCAAAAGAATGAAATGCAAAGTTTTTTTTTGCATTATTATGCTAGCAATACTAATGGCCTCTTCTTTTTGGTTGTTGTTGTTGTTGTTCCAAATTGTGCCTTTAAGGTTTTGTGCATGGGGATAGTGGACATACATTTATTTATGGACCCGTGACACCAAAGAAGCCCGTGGGCCTTATAGATGCACTTGTCGAGAAAAGAGATAATGTGCACCTTCCACCCATGATTTTTATAGTTGAGTTTATGTTAGGTGTATTAACAGTACAAAGAATTATTACTCTATCATGTTAAATTGATCTACAATAATAGAAAACTCTTTGTATTTATCCGATATCGTAATCTGAATTAATGTTAAATAAATTTATTGTGAGGATGAAATATAGTTGCTATTGAGATGTTCTTTCATTCTTAGGATTTGAACTCGAGATCTTCAATTAATGATTATGAGATTTCAGCAATCCACCACACATTTTGATTCTCGGGATTGTCCCTGTTGCCTATTTTTCAGGCTACTAAACTGAATTTGCATCATATAGGTTGTGAGGGAAAAATGCTCTTTGACGATATGTATATTCTTCACTTTCAAGATTCGAATCCGTAATCTTTGATTAAGGAAAAAGACATTTCATGCATCTACCACACATCTCACTTCTTATTTTGGTTCTTTTGCCTGTTTGTTAGGCTATTATGTTGAATTTGAATTGAATAGACTCATTGCGAGGGAAAAATACTTGCTAACAGAATCATCATTCATTTTTAAGATTTACATGTGAAACCTTTAGTCAATAGCATCAAGAAGGATATTTAAAGGGATCGATCCTAATAATCCTTCATGAGAAAAAAGACTCATTCTTTATAATCGTTATAAGAATTTAATCTATATAATATGCTCAATTCAATCAGACACTCACCATTTATTTTGATTGTTCAAATCTTTAGCCATCCATCACACATCTTGGTGTGGTCCTTTTGACTTATGTCTAACACACTATGCACATCGCTTTCTATAGTGCAAATAATAGCACTCACTTAGATTGAAACTCTACCTAAAAATCACACATGTCTCAAACAAATCCAAAGAGAAAACAAAAATGATCTTAAAAGACTTATGTTGAATTGATGAAAGAGATGTAGGAAGAAGTAAACACGTGCACATTCTCTTATGATAATATCTGATAAGTTGGATGGATATTCATGGAATATCAATGATCTTATTATTCCTCGATCAATTATTCCAAATTGTAGTTGGTAGTTTAATAGTATTTTAAGCTGAATTTCTATAAGATAGGTTTTATCAAGATAAATCTCTTTATAATAGTTTTTTCATTTCGAGATTCTTTAATTTTATAGTGACCATTATAAAATAACTTTTTATATTTTCTTTTGGTTGCATAGGGATAGAAAAGAAAAAATGAGAGAGAATTATAAGGTGGGATTGAACTCTCACTGACAAGGTGAAAATTCAAGGGTCATTCGCACAAATGCTCTTATTTTGGAATGATCTTTAATTTTTGCTTATTAAATTTGTGGTCTTTAAATTTTGTCGTTTGGTACTTCAAGTGACAAAAAGTGGTCAAAATGCTCTTAACAACAAAAATTAAAAATAAGAAAAATAAAATTACAAGGCATAACGTTGTGCCTAAGTTATGTCTTAAAGACAAAAATTCGCACAGGCTATACCTCCAAGCATAATTTAAGTAATATAAATTTGTGACTAAGGGCAAAAGTTCAAGCAATTAAAAGTGTGTCTAGGAGCAGGAGTTCAACAGGTTGAATAACATGAATTTATACATTGGGGCAGAAGTTCATGCAATTGAACTTCTACCTAATGAACTTGTGTTTAGAGGCAGGAGTTCAATTGCATGAACTTCTACCCATAGACACAAGTTCAATAACATGAAATTATGTCTGAGGCAGAAGTTTAGTAGCAAACTTGTGCCCTGGGGCAGAAGTTCAATAGCATAAACTTCTGCTTTCTAGAGCTAACCTATGTCTTGTAAAAAATTTTTGACTTGTGAATTATATTTTCTTTGTGATTTTTTTAAAAAAATATTAGGGGTATTTTTGCCTCCTTTTTATTACTTAAAATATTGAGAGGCAAAAATTAAAGACCATTAATTTAAGAGGCAAAAATTAAAGACCATCCCAAAATAGGAGCAATCAGTGCAAAAGTTCAGGTAGTCAATTAACTGAGCTACTAATTAAGATCCCTTGACTTTTATACCTATTATAATATTTGATATTTAAATCTTATTTAGTTGTTATTAAAAAAAATACAAACAAATCTAATTTTTCAATTTTTAAGGTTATAAAAAAATAACAAAATTATTTAAAGGGAAAAAGGTCATACACACCCCTCAACTTTGATATTTGGAATTGATATATCCTTCATTAAAAAAGGTGGCCTACATATATTCTCGTCGTCTAATAAATAGACAAATTTGCCCTTTTCACAGACGGATACCTATTCAAAGATAATATTTAGCTTGTTTTTTAATTTAAAAAATGTCATGTGGATTTTCAAAAAGAATAAAAGGGCAAATATACCTCTCAATTTTATGATTTAGCGCGAATATACCCATTGTTAAAAAATAGTGCATATATACCCTCATCGTTTAACAAATAGTGCATACATACCCTCATTATCTATCAAATAGTGCAAAAACCTAAAACTCATTTTTAAAATTTTAAAATGTCACACGACCTTAAAAAATTGCCTCATTCATTTTCTTTTTCCGTTCAGACTTAATCCAAATAAAAAGAAAAAAAGCTCAAATATAAAATTGAACTTTAGGAAAAGGTTTATCTATGTCATCCGTTAAAAGTTGGGCTCATTCATGCCATTGCCGTTACTCAAAAGGGTCATCTATGCCATTATTTTTTAACAGACTCAAAACCTGATTCTTTAAAATCAGATTGGACAGGTAGCAGCATTTAAGTGGGTCAAGTCAATTAAAAAACTCACCTATTAAACTACCCATCCTACCTAAATGTACCCGACCTATGACCATTAACACCCACAATTTTTTAACCCCACCCATGATAAACCCCATCATCTTCTTCTTGCCTTTAGCATTCCGAGCTTGACCTCTTTCCTGATCCTTTTTTAAATAGTAAATTAAAATAATTAATAATTGAGTGAGATTATTATGAGTAGTTTTACAAAGAAGATACCATTATAAAAATGATTGTTGTTGTTGTTATAAGTAAAATATTATTATAGGAGGTAAAATATAACACAGTAATATGATTTCGAAAAAACTTTGCCTTTTATTGTTGTCTTCCATCCGGTGTCCGCTATCAACTTTTTTGAGGCTCGATTAGTTCGGATATTATTAAAAAATTATTATTTTTTCATTGATTTCTCATTGAAAAATGTTAAGTGACTATTCCCATCAATAATTGGTGGAAAAAGAACAAAAAATAATAGTTATTTCACATGAAAAAGTCATGAAATTTCCCACTATTTCAGTGGGAAACTGTGTTTTCACCATGCATTTTTTCAATGAACAAGTTCAGTGGAAAATGAGTAGGAAAATTATGTCTTATAACACAAATTTCTCATTGATTTGCGGTGGGAAAAATCTCTATTTCTTGTAGTGGGATATGCTGTGGAAAGTTCTACTTTAGGAGTAAAGCACTCTGTTCTAAAGACGACTCCGTACCCAGGGTTTGAACCTCAAATCTCTTATTAAGGATGAAATAATACTTATCATTTCACCACCATCTTTGGAGATAAAACAACTTTTATTGTAAAGTATTATTATATAAGGATGCTATAAATATTATTATTTAAAGAGAAATCTTGAAGTAAAAAGTAAAACTTTTGTCATGTGATTAGGAGATCACATATTCAAATTGTGAAAACAGTCTCTTACAGAAGTATAGAATATTAAAACTGCGTATAATAAACTCTTATTGTCCAATTCTTTCCTAAATCCCGCACCTAACAAAAGCTTGATGCATCAAACTACCCGCTATTACAGAGTGGTATGACTGTACCGATTGTATACATGAGTTAATAATAGGCATATCTATTGTCCTGGAAAATTAAGAATTAAAGGATTAAGCATGTGTTAATCATGAGCAGAACTAGACGTACCTTACAGCCTTAACAGGTGAATTAGATTATATTTTAGAGGTTCAGTTGAACTCAATAATTTTAACTTAAATTTCATTATTTATTTTTAAAAAAATCAATCAATACGTGCCACTTATTACTCGACTCAATTTTATATGAACATTTTTTTTTCTCAAAAGTTAATTTCAGTATCTTTTTAAATTAAATCAATTTAATATTTTAAAATTAAAATTTAGATATTCAGAAATTATACTATATATATACNATATATATACTATAAGCTGTAATTCTAAAAATATTGATCAAAATTTATACAGTTTAAATATTACGAAGCAAAAAGTGTCACATAAATTGGAACGAAGAAAGTAATTCAAAATTGAAAAAAAACTCAAATATGCTGTCGTACTTTTAGAAAAGACTCATCTATGTCATCCGTTAATAATTGAGCTCATTTATTCCACTGTCGTGACATAACGTGACTATCCACACCATTATTTTTTAGCAGCTCCAAAACCTGACTTTGCAATACCGTTTTTTTCATGTGGCTTCAATTAATTGAGTCACGCCACTTATTTTAACCCACAAAATTCAAACTATCCAAACAACCAAATTAATCCGCCCCACATCCCTCTAACCCACCCAATAATATACCCGATCCGTCCCTTTCTAATCAAACCCACCACCACCACCAAATCCCTAATCCCCAGCCTTCTTAGTGGTGGTGGATTTAATTAGAAGGGTGTGGGTCAAGTATATTACTGGGTTAGAGGGGTGTGAGACGGCTTATTTTTTATTGTTTGGATAATTAAATTTTGTGGGTTAAAATAAATGTAAAAAATAATATTACATAATCAATCCTTGAAGCCATTAAAAAATAATAGCATGAATAGACACTTTATATCACGGCAGTGGCATAAATTAGCCCAACTATTAACGGATGACATAGATGAATCATTTCTGATGATACGATGGCATATCTAAGCTTTTTCCCATTCAAAATCCAGTAACTTAACAGGATTAAAATCCCGAATTCATAAACTTCAAATTCTAATTCTATCCCGATGTTAATTACTTGGGCTCGTTAGAGTAACAACAATGCTAATTCACCAAGTTGCCAAAGGAGATGCAACTATTACTACTACCAACACCAGTATCAGTACCATTTCTGCTACCAACATACATATATAATGTAGTTACTAAAATCCCTTCAAGTGCATTTGGTATCTTAGATTAATGTTTTGAACATGCTTAGACAATTCTTACAAGAAAAGGAAAGATAATGTAAACATTCAGCTGCAGACGGAAGAGATTATTTGGCTATAAACAACAACATACGCGAATATAATTACGCCTCCCAACCTCTCAATTGTGTGGCACGTGCAACGCGATTCACCCCCAATGTGAAGGCGCCCATTCGAAGATTGCAATTATGCGACTGGCACATGCTCTTGAGATTATGAAAGGCTTTTGTCATGTACTTCTTAAGCTCCTTGTTAACCTTCTCTTCATCCCACAAAAAGCCTTGAATATTCTGCACATGAGAAAGAACACACAATTGATATCTACAAATCAATAACACTTTGATCTTAACATTTCAGGGTTTTCCCTATAACAACGCGTTGTTATCAGAGAACATGTACAAAAGTAAAAATATGGGCGCCTAATTCCAATGCAACAGGGGTCTATTAGTACAAGTCAGTTCAACACCTTGATTGGTGAGACTGACACAACGAAGAGTTGTCGTCAATTATGAAACTGGTGATTATTGTCTTTATTTAAGTTGTTGCAACTTGTAAGGGCACCTACTAAACTATACCCACGCAGAAAAACTACTTGACAAAAAATATTAGAGAATTCCAACTAAATACAGTCAAACATATTTATAACGGCGTTGTTTGTCTGGATGTTTTTTGGCTGCTGTAGTGAAATGTTGTTATTGAGAATATATAATATAACATAACACAGAAGTCGGTTCAAAGGAAAACTAGGTCGTTACAGTGACATGTTGTTATAGAAGATAATTGTTACAGAGAGGTCTGACTGTATACTCTTAAGTAATTGTCAAAATAACCCTGCATGTTTTTCTGGTGTAATATACAGCGGAAAGATTTGGGATATCATGTAGAGATAGATTTTACCTGAACCCACTCAAAATAACTAACAGTCACACCTCCAGCATTAGCATATATGTCGGGAAGTATTAAAACACCTTTCTTCGACAGAATCTGCAGAAGGAAGTCATGTGTTAGAAATTATTATCATGCTAGTCTATGTTGCTCAGACTCACCAAAAATATTGTCATACCTGCATCAGATCCTCCAAAAATGTACTACTTTTGGAGGATCCGACACGCACCATCGACATTTATGAAGAGTCCGAGCAACAGATGGTAGTCTAACAGATTTGAAAACCTGCAAAGGTGGTACCTCATCAGCTTCTGGATCAGTTGGATGATTTGCTGCTTCTACGATGAACTTGGCCTTCACATAATCAGCATTTTCTCTTCAGACAAAAATCAGAATAGACGAAGACAAATTAGAACACTTCAGTGAGTATTACAAATTCACACATATATCTTTTAAAAATGATACAGAATAAGGAAGAAATTCAAGCAGCAAATAACTCCTCCAATTATGTATATCCTCACAGATTTAAACAGGGGAGAACATACTTATTTGTGCCAATAGTAAAAACTAAAATTGAACAAAATAAGTACATACAACCAATTATTAGAATATACTCATGATAAGGAAATTTTACATAGAAGTACAATATCATTTCAGCAAACCTTCACTAAAAAGAAAATACAAATAGGGGAAAGGACTCCAGCTATTGAGGCTATCATGCTAATATATGGCCTATAATTAGTTTCAAGTTGGCTCTTTTCATCCTCAGTTATGCCACAATACGCTGACCGATTAATGGTTTCAAAATGTTCGCTCTCATAGGGAAAGAAATTCAAGAACTAAGCTATTCGGATTAAAATATATGTAATATTTAATATGCATAATGAGGTTTTGGACCTGTTTAAAACTCCTCCCAAGGCACAGGGTATCAGAACATCACAATCGTGCGTAAGCAATTCATCCGAACACATTACATCACCACCACTGAAATCAATTAGCTTCCCTGTTGCTTCTTTGTGATCAAGCAAAGCTGGTATATCAAGACCATTTTGATTCTTGACTGCTCCAGTTATATCACTAACTGCAACCACTTTGCCACCTCTCTCGTGAATGAGCTTTGCTGCCCATGATCCTACATTCCCGAACCCCTTAGGAATGCAGAAAGTATATTTAGGATCCATTTCAACTGACTTTTTGTGCAATATCATGGTTTAGGAGCATAATGGAGTGTGCTAGAATTGAACTAATCAGAAATTCTACCTGAATTGCAAAAGTCAAATCCTTAATCTGCTTCCCATGCTCAGCAAGGAAAGCTTCTGTAGCATAAATGACACCACGCCCAGTTGCAGCTTCTCTACCCAATGAACCCCCAAGATCCTAGGACAAACAGTGAAAAGGGATTCTCAAATGACTCATTTAATTCCAAGTGAATAAGTTTGAATGTAATAGCATATTAGGAATTTAATAATTTACTGCAAGAGCTTACAACTGGTTTCCCAGTCACAACTGCAGGAGAGTGACCATGAAATTTTGAGTACTCATCCAAAATCCAAGCCATGGTCTGTCGTAGGAAGCACCACATAAGCACGTTGGTTTGCTTCATATTCTGAAGCTCCACGAAGAAGAATATGTTCACAAAGCTACATCAAAGATAACTGTATCACTAACCTGAGCATTAGTGCCCATATCAGGCGCAGGGACATCAGTATGAATTCCAATAAGGTCATGAATTTTCTGCGTGAAAACACGTGTAAGGCGCTCCAATTCGCTCAAACTTAACTCTTTTGGAATGCAGCCAATCCCACCCTTTGCTCCCCCGTATGGGATATCTGCTACAGCAGTCTTCCAAGTCATTAGTTGAGCAAGGGCATTCACCTCATCAAGATCAACCTTGTAAAAGAAATTTAAACCATTTCAGTCCAAATTCTATTTCTGCAAACAACAAAATGTTGAAGTTATATACACAGGACTGCGGTGTACATTGAAATGCAAGAACTATAAAGTAACATATTCAACAAGATGTTGATATATTTGGACCATTATCTACGCTAACTGTTAATTGGGTTTTTAATGATTAAACAAGATCATCCTATTTCTTAGAATGCAATGAAGTTACTGGATTTTAGCATTTTACAAGTCCTCATACCTTATTTGTCTCTTAGACATAGTAGAGGAAATGTTTAGGTTACACCTGAACAAATATTGATACAACGCTGACTTTGAATCAAATACAAATGGATAGACGGCTTGAGAGAATAAAAATTTGAAAGATGAAAAGAAGCTGTCAAATGCAGAGTGTCATTTCTTATACCAGTTTCGCAGAATTAAAATGTTTCATAGGACTCTTAGATTGCAATTTTTGTGAAGGACTACAGCTCTTGAAGTCCAGTGCAAAAAGTATATCTATTACTCTACCCTTCTAGTCGATGATTATCTAGAATTAGTAGCGGAGCCACAGGCAATGAAGGGGATTCATTGTTGAATGTTTTACTGTATCAATAGAGACACAAGTTCACATCTCATGTAGCATTTTGGACTCTTTTTTTTTTGAAACCCCTTGCCAGAAATTCTGGCTCCGCCACTGTTTAAGAAGTTTCAAACATGAGATATTTAGATTGAATTCTTTTAGGTGTTGTGTACTCACAAATGTTGTGAACTACTTCTACTCATTGTTGGAATATTCCAACCAATCCCTATAAACACCCCTTGCTTTGCATTTGCATATCAAACCTGAGTTGTAATACAAAGTGTGTTACCAATCACACAATTATTGTTATGTTCCAACCATATTTTGTGCCTTTGGCATCAGGATTCCTTCTAAGTTCTACTCTTCTTTGGGCATCTTACTTCCTAAATCTCTTTTTTTTTTATCTAGTCACTTATAATTTCTCCCGTCTGTTTCTCCTAAATCTCCTCATACTTCTTTTCACTTATATTCTCTCCGCTCTTACATATAACTCTTTGTTAGATGACATACCAATGTTTGTCCAACCTCGAAAAAGAATTATTCGGACAAGACACCAAAAAGAATACTACATTTCGAACTGTATTAGAGAAAGAATACGAGAAAAAATAACCTCGGGATGGTATCTGATTCCTCCTTTCATGGGTCCGCGAGCATTATCATGTTGTACTCTAAATCCAACATAGGAAACTAATGTCCCATCATCCTTGGGAATTGTGCATTCCACCTGATAAAATACTAAATCCATCAACCAATCTCTGTTCCATAACTAACTAAATAAATAGATAAATAAAACCAAATAGATATGTCCACTTGCTTATAAGTTTAAACTTTGAGTAAACAATTATACGTTTCAACATGATCCAGAAACCCTCAACAAATAAATAAAAAATATTCACTCTTTGATATCTTTTCACAGAAATTTACACATTTCAATAGGAAAATTTGAGTTCTTTCAAACAAGATCACCCTTTCTTTTTCTTTTTCTTTTTCTTTTTACAAGTGTGGTGTTCAGATCAACTTGTGCGCACCTCAACTAATTACCCGTGATATCTCACAAGGTACCCGATAACTCTATCTATCAAGAGTAACCGTGATATCTCTCAAGGTACCCGATAACTTTATCCATCAAAGGTAACCTAATATTTTTTTTATCTCTGCTAAGATTTGAACGTGAGCTCTCACGGTTCTCACCCATTTCAATGACCACTAGATCACACCATTGGGTGTGACAAGATCGCCCTTTTCCACCTTAGATCCAATGAGAAGAAGAAATTCTCAAAAAAGATTGAAACTTTACACTAACAACAACATACCCACCACAAGTGGGACTAAGAGGCTGGTGTGTACGCAGTCTTATGTTATCGACGCTGTTTCTGATAAACCCTCGTCAAATTCTACACTAATATATATCACTTAATTCAATTTTATTTACCTTGATTTCTCTGAAAGGGATCAAAAGGCTCTTTTCAAGTTTGGAATCCAAACCAAGAATCCGAGCTGCTTGTCGAAAGTTCCGATTTGTAGCTGCAAGTGCGTTCATGGCTGCCCTCTCTGTTACTGAAAAAACAAGAACACCCAAAAACCTAGCAGATCAAGATTGTGAAAAAAATGACGCAAACAAAGTTGGGAACTTTTTTTCTTTCGATTCTTGAAATAATAGTACTCTTATATATAAAGAGTAATTACTACTCCCTCCGTGTCAAATTACAGGTAAAACCTCACTGCAGCAACGGTGTTTATATGATAATTTTATAACTATTG
>JACEIK010000984.1:162760-179008 GCA_018107945.1 Datura stramonium | reverse complement strand
TGTTTATAAAAAATAAATTACTCGCATTCAAATGTTGAAAAGGAAACAGTATTAATCATCATATCTAGAGATAACATTCTTCAGATGTGCATTCAGATTCAAATATCTAAATATTAATAAAAACAAATAAAATATTACTGTAAGTAACTATTGTCATAATATTGGACCAAACCAGTAGAATGCTCCTGATACTGTTCCAAAGTTTACTTAATATAATATGATCTTCTGTTTTACTATTAAAAAAAAGAAAAGAAAAAGTTGTATAGGTGATAATCCCTTCTAACATAAAGCATAATATATTTTTACAATGGCCTAGTCACATGTTTCCTCATTAGTTATTACCAATTATTGTCTAGATATTCATAAATTGGCCCCCTTTTTTTGGTGTAAAAATTAATTAGTTTTGGAATGTCTAGTTTGTGATGTAAAGATACATTTATATATGGGTTATGCGCACAACCACTGTTATTTTGGGGTGGTCTTTAAATTTTACTTATTAAATTTATGATTTTTAATTTTTGTCCTTCGGCACTTTAAGAAAAAAAAGTGATCAAAAATGTCTTTAACATCAATAAATAAATAAATAAATTCGCAAGACAAAAATAAAATTCGCAAGACATAAGTTTTTGTCCAGATTATATCTTAAGACATAAATTCACACAGGTTATGTCTCAAGGCACAAGGTAAGTAGCATAAACTTGTGTCTTAGGCATAAGTTCAGCAATATGAACTTGTGCCTTGGGCAGAAGTTCAATAACATGATTTTATGTCTTAGGGCACAAGCTCAGTAGGAAACTTGTGCCTAGGAGACAGAAATTCAATAGCATGAACTTCTGCCTTCTAGGGCTAACTTATGTCTTGCAAAAAAAAAAAGTTGTCTTGCGAATTTTTTAAAAATATTAGGAGTATTTTTATTTCTTTTTTGTTACTTAAAATACTGAACAACAAAAATTAAAAATCATTAATTTAAGAATTAAAAATTAAAAAACACTCTAAAAATAAAAGCAGTCGACACAAAAACTTTGTTTATATATTATATCTCATGTCTTTCTTTGATTTCTTATCCTTATTAGGTATATAATAAAGATGTTTGTATCCTTCTAACACGCTATAAAGATGACAAAATATACTACTTCTTTTATTCTTGTTCCATCGGTCAAATTTAATTATCGACCTTAGTGTGCGTAAATATATATATATATTCATCGACTATTTTATAAACTATATCACTCAAATATATTACACTGTAATTAACACACACATATATAGTTGGATTCTTCATATTTGATATAGGGAGATTTTGTCTTCTAATTATTAAAAGCTTATTATATACTCCTATAATTCATGGTGGGTGCTAGGGGGAATTTATGGCATAGACTGGAGAATCTTACACCTTTTTTTCTTTTCCTATATACTATTAAATTTTATAACGTAAAAACAATTAAAAACTTTTGCACTTACTGTACCTTTGTCATACTGCCCCTTTGAGGCTACTTTTGTCAACTTTGCAAATTTTCACTGTCCCATTAATAACTTCCTTTTTTTCGTCCGTCCACCAGATTTTCTTAAGGGGAAAAAAAAAAAGACAGCTATCTAGTGAGAATCATTTCGATTATATGTTACGGTGTCATTATAGACAGGGACAACTAAATCATCATTTTGCAGTATTCTTTGGGTGACGTGATAGTATAAAAGAAAGTTACACTAACAGTGTATATAAACATAAATTAGAGGCTAGTTACATATTCACGTGAAGTCGTGAACTCAATAATTTTTGCTCAAATCTTTTATATATTACAAAATCTGTTAAATATATATAAATATTTAACTATAAACTTACTTGTCGTTATAATATTAACTCAAGATCATTTCCATAAACTCCAAATTCTGAAGCATCGTTAGGCTTAAAGCCTTGAAAAAAATACTTATAAATAGAAGGTGCTCCACAATTGAGCTAAACCAGAGATCAGAATAGTGAATCTTCATAAGAAACAATACTATCTCACTCCTTACAATAATCTTCCACAAATCATATATATCTAGGAGTATACTATATCTATCAAACTTCATTCTTTTTTCTTTTATTTCATTTTCTTTGGAAAAGATGGTGAAATTTGTGGAGTGTACCAATTGCCACACAACCCTACAACTCCCTCATGGTGCTCAGTCGATACGCTGCGTGGTTTGCCACGCAGTGATTACTGGCACCACCGGCCCTCGGAGGAGGACCCGGTTATTAGCGTACATGAACACCTACTTACCTCTGACCGTCGGCCGTACACCTCTGGCCGCCAGTCAGACGATTCAACCTCCTTCGGCTTTTGGCCGAAAGAGGGCTTTGATTATTGGGATTACATATAAGAAAACCAAAAATGAGCTCAAGGGATGCATCAATGATGCCAAATGTATGAAATACTTGCTTGTCAATCGTTTCAAGTTCCCTCAAGACTCTGTTCTCATGCTCACTGGTAAAATATTCTCTCTTTTATTACTACAGACACTTTTGTGTTATTTAACATGTATGTGATAGTCGATTAGTTATTATTTTTATTAGGTGATCAATATGATTACGAATAATTTCCTTATACCTGATCTGATCGGTTCATAGAACTTAAACTCTATCGTTAAGAACGAATAATACTGCTTCTGCTGCTAATAATGACCAGAAGTTACTCTTTATCAGTTTGAGATAAAGTGTTTTGAAGCGATTAATATCTTATTTTCATAATAAGATATAAACTGTCAGCTTATATAATTTAAATTCGACTATCAGTTTCACTTTTTATCCAACTTAACTACGGTTCGGATATCCATCATTTCGAAAGGTTACTAGGCCGGCCGTTAGGTCAGGATACTTTGGTGCACCTTTCCACTATGTTGTCTGAACTAGGCATCTGATGCATAGTGTAACCTACTTTAGAATTTTATTGAGTTGTCCCATTACCACATTTTAAAATACTTTCCTTTAATTAAAATCAATTTAAGATGCCTGTAGCTTTCTTCACTCACAGCTTTAAAGAAAGTGAACCACTTTAAGCGACTTTAGAATTTCACATTAATTTGTTCTTCTACCATACTCTTGCTATAAAACAAGCTCGTATTTTATCTTTGTTACCTTTTCTTAATAATGAGATAGCTTTTTCCAAGAAAGTGAATTGCTTCTTTAGGAGATGCTAATTTATGTTGTTTGGATTCTCCAAAAATGTTATTGCATCCATGTCAGATCTTTTAAGATGTGCTACTTATGGAGGATCTGACATGCACCTGTTGACACTTATAATGAGTTTGTTCTAGCAACATAGATGCTAATTCCTGTTGTAACCTATGGAAATGATATAACTATGTCGGAGGAACCAGCAGCTCATATCTCATTTCCTTGTTGATATTGACTGACCTGTTGATAGGCTATAAGTAGGCTATTTGATACAAGAGTTGCTCCCCTTTGTACCGCTATTTCTGCCACACTGGAATTCCTATTATTTAGAGCTAGAAGGAAATAGTTGAAGTCATACCCGATCAAAAAAAGGATGTTTTTCAGACACATTTCAAATAATTGGAGCAAAACCTAACTTGTTCTTTTCTATTATATTAAACATATTAGACTATTATATTAGATTAGTATTACTTAGTGATCCCGACTTGGCAGTCTTGGAGCGAAGGAGAATTCTAAACTTCTCCGGAAGCAAGCAAAATGAGGTCACCCTACTGCATAGACAAGGCTCGTTCCATACTTACGAGTTCGGATAGGGCTCACCCTATCTCTAAAAGGGTTTATGCACTCCACTTAGTTGTCTACTAAACAAGTGTTAAAGCAAGCAAGCAAGCGAACCATCAATTTAGTGGTTTCCCTCACCCCCGGCTTTCATTTCCGCTTGAGCTTCCCCACCTTGGTCTAAGAGTTATATTAGTAGGATTTAAGTTATAAACACTGATAATTTAAAAATTCGCCATCAGTGTAAATTAACCTGTTATAACAAGTAAATAATCATTTATTCTAGGTAACTATTCATGGCTTATTAAACAGAGCTACCAGCCATTTGTGTTGTATATAAGTCCAAAAAATCTAACATTAACTATTCCTAACTTCTAATCTTCCATTTTCTCACTTACAGAAGAAGAAAGAGATCCATACAGAATTCCAACTAAACATAACATAAGAATGGCAATGCACTGGCTTATGCAAGGTGTTCAAGCAGGGGATTCTCTAGTGTTCCATTATTCTGGTCATGGCTTACAGCAAAGGAACTACACTTTAGATGAAATTGATGGTTATGATGAAACACTTTGCCCCTTAGACTTTAAAACACAAGGAATGATTGTTGATGATGAACTAAATGCAACACTTGTTAGGCCTCTTCCTCGCGGCGCTAAGCTTCACGCCATCGTAGATGCTTGTCACAGTGGCACTATGCTAGATTTACCCTTTTTTTGTAGGATGGACAGGTCTGTGGCACTACATCTTCTTGTTCTACTTAATGCTCAAATATCTAGTACAATAACCCCCCACCCCCCTGAATTTGCTTCAAAATATTTGACGTTTCAGAAAAACATGAAGCATGTATAGGCTATTAAACGTCTTTCTTAAGGGGTACGCAAAATTTTCTGCAGATATGGACGATATATATGGGAAGATCATCGTCCTCTATCAGGAGTATGGAAAGGAACAAGTGGAGGAGAGGTCATATCCTTTAGTGGTTGTGATGATCATCAAAAGTCTGCAGATACAGATGTAAAATTAGCTTTTCCATCTTAAGTTTTGAACTTCTTGAAATGGAACTAAATAGAGTAAATCAACCTAAATAAAGCCAATTGAATGACTTACTTGTTGATGACAGAGCTTGTCTAAGGTCATTTCAACTGGTGCAATGACCTTCTCTTTCATTCAAGCTATTGAGCGCGGACAAGGAACTACATATGGGAGTATTCTGAACGCAATCAGATCTTTCATCCGCAGTTCTGATAGTGATTTAGGAAGCAACATCGTCACTTCTCTACTCACAATGCTGATAACCGGGGGAAGTGCTGGCTTTGGGATGAGACAGGTAACTTCATCTTAAGAACAACATTTACTGATAATTGTTGTTCAAGTGTAAAAGGATCATGTCTAAGTTAATTAATCGCTAAAAAATAGATATTTCTAGGAACAATATTACTCAAAATGATGTTTGAACTTTGAAGTATGTATTTCATTGTTTACCTTTTGGTTGCAGGAGCCTCAGTTGACTGCTAATGAGCCATTTGATGTGTACACCAGAAAGTTTTCACTGTAACATCTTAAGCAGCCTTACGGATTCTGATTGGAGTTAACGGAGAGAGAAAAGTCTTCCTATCAATTCCTTTTGAATAAGACTATGCTCCTTCAAGACTTTGGAACTATTGAAAATAGAATCTTTGTTAGCGTCTCTTTGGATTTCCAGTTCTTTAACCTCTGTATTGCTAAATTTACTTGATCTTCTTGCTTTCTTATTGTGTTTCCATGAAGTGGGAAGTTTTGATACATGTGAGATATCTGTATGAACGCGCTACAGTATGGACTCCTACACGAAATACTCGTTTATTCAATGTCAGACCATCTTCTCAAGGAAATGTATGGACTTTTGAATCAAAAGTGAAGTATCAACTGCATGATTGGAATGTATGTTGAAAGTACATATTCTAAGGAAGAACGAACTTTTTTAGTCGCAGAGACTATCCGATATCCTTCCTGTTCTTATTAAATTTGAGATTTTTGGTTGTCTTAATAAATCCACTTCTACAGAGGGGAAAGGAAAATGATTCCAAAACTAGAGGACAACATTGTGACTGTTTCTTTAGCAGCTATGTTGCTCGGACTCTTCAAAAATGTCGACGGGTTCGTGTCGGATTCTCCAAAAGTAGTGTATTTTTGGAGAGTCCGACACGAGTGTGGCATCGAAAGTGAAGAGTCCACAACCTAGTTTAGCAGACAGCATGACAGGGATAATGTAATAGAAATATTACAATTGAGGTTTAATGAACTGTGCAATTCACTGTAATTTGGTGCTTCACTCATCAATGACAGGAGACTATTAAAATTAGTGTTAGCATTAATAGAAAAAAGAAAAAGAAGATCAGTAAACAGCGGCCTCCTTTGACTTTCAAGTTCACATTGGGCGTAGGCAGTCCTGCTAATTTTTGACAATAGCGTCGTATATTCTATTTTTCAAGGCAAAATTTGCTTCACGTAACACCAAGTCGAGCTAAAATGTTTTTTCCTTTCTCAAGCCGACTAAAGGTATATAACTGTATACGGTAAAAGAAAGACTGTTCAAGGCAATGATTCAAGTAATGCTGGTATCTTGAACAGATATTAAATGTATGTAAACCAAGGGTTACGTAAAGCTCTGTAACGGCAAAACAGAGAGACAGAGAGAGCACTCAAACCCACACAAAAAGTGCACCCCAAGCTAGAAATTAAGTAAGCATGAAACTACTGCATAATTCTTTTTGAACAATCTATTCTCATTACAGCAGTTTAGCGTACAGCTTATATTAGCAGCAAATAAGATATATAAAGAAACCTTGTCCGAAGCATTTATTCAAGTAATGCAGGACTGGAAATAGAAATCAGCAGCAGCAGCAGCTTATGCAAAGAGGTGAAGAAGTCAATCAACCAGACACAAAGGAAAAAGAAAGTTCACCAAGGACAAAGATTGTATCACTGTTTGCTTAACCAGTGAGAGCAGCATTAAGGGCACTGTGTACATCAACTCCAATCTGCGCTTCAGCTTTTTCTACATCGGTTGATGCAGAGTTTAGCTTCTGAGTGAACTCAGTGAGACCCTTTTGAACCAAATTGGGGTCGATGTGGTCAAGTGGTACAGCTTCAATAGCAATTATATCCGCAAAAGAATTTGAATGAACAAATGCAAATCCACCACTCACAAAGTACTTGTTCACATCGTTGCCCTCGTGAACTGATAAAACACCAGGCTTCAGTTCAGCAATTGTCGCTACATGCCCAGGTAAAACACCCATCTGTCCCGTCGTGGCAGGGATTATAACCATGTCAACCTGGATATAATGCGAAAGGGAAGAGTGAGCTTGAATCAGATTTTTCAGAGCCATTGATACACATTCATCATAAGCAGACTATTAAACCTCACACAAGTATTCCCACATAATATGATAGCTGTTGAAACATTGTGCTAGAAAATGTTTCTCTGATTTATTAATATTCAGCATATGATGCTAAACTTAATGAGACTACATCCAGAAACGGAATATATCAACAATTTCTGGAGCAACATTGGAAATTAGCCCATTAATACGAAGTTTGTCAAAAGGCAGCAAGACTCCACACTGAACAAATTCATGTGAAATTTAATACTAATTGAACTGCTATATTAAGGTTGTACATTTTTACCTTGTAGCATAAACTGGTCAATTAAACCAAGAAAAACCGAATTTAAATTATACAAATGGAAAAGCATATTATTAGTTGCTTTTCCCCACAACAATGACTGCTAACTAATTCACTCCTAGAAAAAAAGATTCCACAAGGATTTCTGCATGAAATTACTCTTTAGAAAGAAAAAATACAAAACGCTTCAGTTTAAAAACCTTCATGAAGCTTAGATTTGATTCACTATCACAGCATCACTACCACAAAAACTTCCTTTGATCCAATTGATCCCTCAGAAAATAATATCCAGAGTGTGTAGCCTTCACATTTTAGAATGTCTCCCAAAATGTACATTATAAATATGCTCCATCTCCTAAACTCAAACTAGTAAGAGTAGCTTTATTTGTTCGAGTGTGTTGTCAACCATTTAAAAGCTTAAATTGGTAGAATGGTCGCACTTTGATTTATTTAAGGCTTAATACCTACATAGCCCCTTAAACTTGACATGTATTGTAAGATAGACACTCAAACTTAGTCAGTGACCAGATAGACACTTGAACTTGGCAGAAGTATGTCCTTTCTTTGAAACTGGTACTGTTATTTGGCAGAAGTCTCTTTTGAACACGTGTTAAGGTCAATTGAGAGAAACACGCTTGCTTCTAATATGTTAAATGGATCTATTGTTATATGACACGTGTAATATTTTTAAAGAAATAAAAAATTATAACTAAAAATAGAATAAATATAATTGTAAATATACAAATCCACTTTTATTTTATTTTGACTTCCCAATAATCTCTAAAGTTCAAATGTCAAATTCAACTACAAATTACATGTTGGAAGTCTCATTCATCAACTGTAATATCAACCAAAAGAACACTACGAAATTCACAAAAATGATTAGGATAATAAAACAAAAAATAAAAAATAAATTTACCAAAGTTCCAAATTTTAATTGCAACTAAAACAAGTGGAATCCCCTTAATTCCTTCTTCACCAATTTTTGAAGAAACAAAAATACAAAAAAGTGATCCAAAATATCTATTTATAGATAAAGAAGAAGAAGACATGAGATGGGGTGAGGGTGGGGGGTAAGGGAGAAAAAAGATTTATTAAAAGTGCAGAATAAAAATATTGATGAATAGAAGAGAACGAACCGGTTCTAGAAAATTGAAATTATCAAATAAATTATTTAATAAATAAGTATATTTTCTACTTTTCTTTTAAGAAGATTTTCTTTTTGACTTATTTAAATAGAATAGAAGCCCACTTTCTCAAAGGGAAGTGTAAATACACAATTTTGCCATGTCAACCTAAAGTATTTAAAAGACACTTCTGCCAAGTCAATTGTCTATCTAATCACTGGCTAAGTTTGAGTGTATCTTATTAAACATGTCAAGTTTAAGGGATTATCTAGATATTAAGTCTTTATTAAAATATATCTTCAATAAACTTTAGCATGCGAGCCTGATTCTTTTTCATGAACCAAGCACATCAAAATATCACTTACGACAATGACACTTCAACCTAGAACCTCAAACTACTATAATGTAATATTGAGGTGTGTGAACACCATCTAAAAACTTAATCTATTAGAGAGGACACACTTTTACTTATTTAATTTTATATCTTCAACTGACCTTATAGATTTTCTGTAAAACATTTTTCCCATTAACTATTCCACCTTCACTCATTCAACATTTATTTAAATGGGGAAGTGTCATAGTGGCCTTCCAACTATTTATACTGAGACAACTTCCCATCAAACCGTGTTTTGATTGCAAACCTTCAAGTACTCAAGGATGTAAAACAGATGAATCATAAGTCAAACAACTTCACTACATTAGAGACCCTTTCAGTGTTGCACAAAGATATAGGTCACTCCAAACTAGAAATGGTCGAATTAGATCAGGTATTTCAGTTAGATCAGTTTTTCTGCTCATGAGTTGGCCTGGTTGATCCAATCAAAAATCTCCATTTGTTTTCTTCTCTACCATCATGCACCATTTTTGTTAAACAAAATTCCATTTTCACCATCATTATCTTCTTCCACCCCATCACCTTCTGAGAGGTGCTTGTCTTTCTTGCTCTTCTCCTCTAAGAGATCACCCACCCTACACCTTTTCTTTTTTGAACGTAAGATCTTATAAACTAAAAACCAGCACTAAGCTAGTTTTGTACAGAGCACTAAAGGTAAGCAAAAAAGCAAAAGTATATCCCTTTTCTAATCTTGAAGGCATTCTATGACTTCTAACCAGATTCTGCCTCATCTAGAAGTATTATCTTTTACACAAATTAAAACAAAAAATGCAGTTGAATTTTGTCTTACAAGTGGAGTTGGATTTGGCTTTAAAACATCTTAATCTAGGATTGTATTCCACCCAATAAACTTTCTTTGCCTGTCACCTTTCTTACATCTTAAAATGTCTGCAGCAGTGTTCAGGCATTGCCCAACAAGGGCATAAAAATATAGAAAAAAAGTGTCATAGCTGGTATGTTATATTGGACAGTGTAGAAACAAATGATTGAGATTCTGGTTGTTCTTCACAAAAGTAACATCAGTGGCACGCCAGGAAATGTCTTCTTTGAAGGTTGTTCTATGTTAAGCAAGCTTCCTTAGCAAAAATCCATGGAAACAAGCCACCTTGTAAGGTGCTTTTGTCTACCGTATTTGCTTCCAATAACATGATCTAATTTATTTATTTTTGAAAACTATTACATGATCTAATTCATTGATCTTCACCTTGTCAGCATCCTGTAGCAAGAATTAACAGTACAACAGCTTTTGTTGTTGTTCCCACTGTTAACACTATTTACCTTATTAATAGAAACAGCTTTTGTTGTGTACTGTCCAATCTCCATAGTAACTTGTCTTCGCTACTAGAGAACACCTTGAGAAGAAACCAGAGAACTATAGAATTCAGCTACTGGGTTCATCACCGAGTCATTCAAATGTCTTCTAGATGTTATGTTCCAAGCCTCATTTGTTCTACCATCCCCACAAAAACTTCGGTTAACTATACCTATCTGAAAATATCTTGAAATTGTTCCTTCAAAGGCTTACTCACAATAAGATCTTCCAACCATCACCAACTTTGAAACCAATTTTCTCCAAAAATAGGCAGCACAGATCTTTTTTAAAATCAGTACGCAAGGATCTTATACTCTTTTAGATTGCCACCCCATGAGTGGTTCTAGCTTTCTTGGTACACCAGTAACCATCTATCTCAGGTAAGCACTTAAAATTTATTTGGATTAGTTTATAAGTCTGATTACATGGGTTAAACTTAAATCTGGCTTCACTTGGGTTGAACAGTTGATTTGGACTTTACAAGTTAAATTAGTCAATTTTATTAGTTTCAAGTTCAAAGGTCTAATTCATTAGACCTCCAAGCTCATGTCATGCAGTCAACAACATGACATCCCACTCAAATTATAGGCCAATGAAATAATATCACATGCTCAAATGATGTGGCATGTCAAGCCAACATAAAGACCAACCAAAGGTGGCAAAGTGTCCAAATAACATGGTTCAACAATAAAATACAAAAACTATCACATAGCTTTTGTGATAGGTTTGAGGACTCAAGCGAACCAATCAAATTGAAGAATTCATCACGAACTATCTTCTCATGCAACTATAAATAGGAGCCCTCATAAAGCCAACGAAATTTGAAAATCATCTAGCAAGCTAAAGAAAAGCTAAAGAAGCTCTAAAGAAAAGAATTCAAAATCATCCTCGACAACCGCGATCAGCGATAAATCCAACGAAGTTCAAGTCAAGATTTCAAGCATGCTTCTGTTCATGAATCCTAGTTCGTGACAGATCTTGTCCCTTCCAAAACAAGCTAAGAGCATTTGAATCGATATCCGTGAGAAGAATTAGAAGATGTCATTTGTAGATCTACTGATATCCTAAAGATTGTAACTTATATCGTCTCTTCATACTAAATATTGTAATTTGTAACTTTTTCTCATCTTGAATATTTTGGATGTGTTCAACACAAATTTATGGCATGCTCGATGGGACAAATTTCTTTTTTTTTAATGTGTATGTACGAGTATGGAAAGAGTTTCCCATCCCATCTTCAGCAAAGTGGGACATAGCATATTCCGTCCAATCCAAGCTTTGAAGAAAGATATACACTGTATATTCTGATGTTTCAACTTGTGATATGGAACATGACTTTCTAGCATTAGCGAAGGACTGTATGAAAGGTCCTCTTCTCGTGGCTCAAAGGATTACACAAGGCATCTGATGCTTCAAGATTTGGTGGGAAAGTATGTGAGCATCACATTAATCAAGATTGGCGGAGAAGTACATCCAACATCTCACCCTTAAAGTGGAAAAAACTTTGTTTGCAACTTGGCGATAAAGTTCATTTGCATGGAGCACCTATTTTAAACGGCTTGACAAAGAAACACATGGAACGCCCCATCCTTCAAACGTTCACCAAGAAGCGGTGAAGTATTCCATATTTCAATCTTTGACGTGAGATGGCGAATAAGTACATAGCAAGTCCCTTATTCTAGCTTTTAAAGAAGTGCATGAATCACTCTCTCCTTGAAGCTTGGTGGAGAAGTATGTGAAGTGTCTCCTCCTTACGACATGGCAAGAGACGTTTAGAGCACCTTTTTACAACTTTGGAAAGCAATAGGTTGGATGACAATGCTAGCCCCTTGATGCACCAAATCTATGGCGAAGAACTATATGAAGAGTCTCCTCCTTACGACTTGGCAAGAGACACTCAGAGTACCTTTTTTACAACTTTGGCAAGCAATAGGTTGGATGGGGAGACATTGCTCCAAAATGGAGTAAGTAGACCCTTGATGCGCCAAATCCATCTACTAGGAAGGAGTCATGCAAGTAGAACGACATGAGAACTCACTCCTTCCTCAAAGGCTGAACGTACTCGCTTTTGCATTTTTCAAGCTTGGGAAAAGACTTCGTATTTAGTGATTGGAAGTCTCATCTATCATGCAACTATTCATCAGCAAACAATACAATGAAGAAAGATATGACATGATGGGTAGAGATGTCCCACTAGTCATTTCAAAATTTGTGAACACAAATTTAGGTACAAAATATTCAAGGAATGAAAAGGTTTTAAATTAGAATATTTAATATAAAGAGACGATATGAGTTATAATTCCTAGAATATCACTAGATCTACAAAGGACCTTTTCTTCCACTCAAGAACAAAGATTCAAAGGCTCTTGGCTTGTTCTCAAAGGGATAGAATCATGACTATAACCTTGTTGTTGGATTTGATCACAGACTAAAAGGCTTTGAATGTTTTTATTTGGAAATTATCTAGCTTTTTTTCAGCTTGCTTGATGTATTTTTTATTTTTTTTTACCTTATGGAGACCCCTATTTATAGTTGTAAATGAAGGGAGTTTGTAATGAGTACAATCCTTTTTTCTTCAATCTGATTGGTTCACATGAGTCATCAAATCTATCACAAATGCTATGTGATAAGATTGTATTTGATTGAATGAACCAAGTTATTTGAACACTTGGCGACCTTTAATTGATCTTTATGTTGACTCTTCATGCCACATCACTTTAACACATGACATTATTTTATCGTCATGTGACTTGATTGGAATGTCATGTCATTGAATACGTGGCATGAGCTTAATCCTCCTAATGAAGCAGACATTGAACTTGAAACTAATAAAATGAACTTACTTAAAATTTGTAAAGCCCAAATTAAGTGTTCAATCCAAAAATGAAGTTAGACCTTTATTTAAATCCACATATTTGGACTTAAATAATTAATGTAGACTTGTGTCAATATTTCACAAACTTAAGAATTAAGCCCAACTATTTTATGGACTAGGATCCTGGCCTTTTGGGAGCCAAGAGTGCTTATTTTTTGGCCAACTAAATAGTCACATAAGTCAGTAAAGAACCCATCACACTGTTAACTACTAATCTTTCCCAAAAGAAATGTATAATTTCTTCTAGCTTCCAGGCCACTTTCATGTATTTCCAACCCTGTCCGCTATATCCCTCCAGCTTTGTGTCTAGCACCAAAAGGAGACCCAAATGCATAGTAGGCAAAGTATCAGACAATCAAGAATTCAACCAAACTAGCATTGTTTGGCACCTTAAATAATCGAGAATAGATATTTCCTTCATTTAATATGAAGACCATAGTTTGCTTCAAATACCACTAGAATCAATTTCAAATGACTTAAGCAATCTACTACAGCATCACAAAGGGCGAGGGTGTTGTCAACATACAATAGGTGAGAGACTTCTATATTACATTAGTTGTTTATTACATTGGAACCCCGTAACCATCCATTCATGTTTTCCACTCTCAACATTCTGCTGAAACTTTCCATCACTAAAATGAATAAAAAAGAGGAAGATGGGATCTTCTTGTTTCAACCCTCTTTAAACAAAAAAGATTACTTCAAGAATTCCATTTATGATGATAGTCCTCCTCAAGGAAGGAACGAGTCGGTTCCCCTTTCCGTCTTTCGGTAGCATAAAGAAAATAGATTCAAATTGACAAACCACCAAAAGAGTGAGAAGCACTTAACAGTGCTCACATAAAAATTCACCCAGCTAATCTATATACTACCAAATCCCATTTCCTTGAGCATATTGGTAGAAAACTCCAATTAACAATAGCCTTCTCAATTTCTAACTTACATAGGACTCCCAGTGTTCCCTTTTTGTCTTGTGTCTAGGCACTCATTGTCTCTTACCTATTAGTGCAACATCCATGTTTCTCCTTCCCCTTATAAATCCATATGTGCATTATCAACCAGCTCGTACACCACCTTTTTGAGTTTCTCTGTTGATATCTTTGAGATAACCTTGGAGAGGCTACCAAACAAACTTATAGACCAGAAATCCCTTAAAACTCCACAGCTTCAATCTTCTTGGGAGTTGAGGGTCTTACAGCTATGAAAAGTAGCATTGAAGCTCTTTTCAAACCTCTCTTGCTTTAACATCAACTGTGGAGTTGGAATCCATTTAAATTTAAGCATGCAAAATAACCTCTTTTTTTTTTTAATAACTAGCATGCAAAATAACATTTTTGTGTGTAAGTTTATGATTCAAATCAGCTGAATCTAGATGGAGTCTAGTACTCCCTTTCTTCTATTTTATACTACGTTATCACCATTTGGAAAGCCAAACAGTTAAAAAAAATTACACATTTGTAACCATAAAAAATTAAGATATAATTATCAAATCAATAAATTCTATAAATCAAAATCCAAATTCAAGTCGAAAATTAGATGTTTTACCGTCATTCCTTAAGGATTCTTACAGCTCCAACGTTGAGAACGCCTATAACATATCATTAATGAGGAAATTCAAAAGGAAGAGCTCATTATCCATATTACCTCTTTACCAGAGAGTTCAGAAGAGTAAGGAAGGACAAAGTTGACAGTGAGCTTAGACGGGATCGATGATGGGGTAGCGGGCCTAGGAGCCATGAATGCAGATGGAGTTTTCGGGGGTTCCACAGTGGGAATTGCTTTGGTCCAAGCTTCAACGAACTTGGAATCTGCAACGTGATCCGCCGGCAGGTCGGTTGAAAATGGGCGGCGCCACCTCATCGTGGTGGCTCTGGCTAGGAATCGAGAACCGTGTCGGAACATTGTTGGGCGATTATACGACGGAGATCGACGGCGATTGCAGAAAGTGATCGGAGTTCAGCAAAAGGCACGAGGGTTTGATGGAATGACTGACCTTTTGGATCGTATTACCTATTCAAGGCCCAAATGCAAAGGAATTTACTATCTGCTAATAAAAATTATTTAATTGNAAGCATAAAATTTGAATCATGAGTAATAGATGAAAAGGGCATGAAATTGATGGTAAATCATTTAAAAACTCCCATAGAAAAAAGAGAATACATGTATCTGACAACAAAATTACAAATCTCTGAATTGTTTAATATTATTTGGGCCCTATATACATTTAATTTGAAGCTTTTGGTAGAGACACAAAGTTATCTTCTTTTTTTTCATCTTCAAGTCATCCCTCAATTCTAAATCCATTTTTGAGATCCTCAAGTTATCGCAAATTCGTAAATTATTTATATGATCAAAAAATGAAGGTAATTCTACAAAAAACAATAAAATGAGAAATCCATCATAATACCACAAACTGCATAACAAATAAATTGTAATGATTGACAAATTAGTTCACAAAATTTAAAACCTGACAAATCGAAAAGTAGATTTGATCCTTTAAGAGTTGAAGTGTCACATAAGAAATAGACATAAATTTGCAAAGACCCAAACATACCTTTGACATTTACTCCATGAGACACTCTAGTCATGTATGAAAAATCTCCTGATTTTATTATAAACGTCATATATGATTGAAATTTTTTTTGATTGTTTGTTTGTTGGGGATATTAAAATTTGAATCATGAGTCATAGATGAAAAGACATTAAGTTGATGGTAATCATTTAAAAAGTCTCATTGAAAATAGAGAATACATGTATTTTCATAGAAAGAGAAAAGAACTTCTGAGGAAAAAAATGACAGGGAAAAAATATAATAATTGTTGAGAAAGTGCAGAAGATGGAAAAGTGGTATGGTGTAATGAATAGGAGTTAATGACAATGACTTTTGGTTTTTCAAGAAAGCACCTTATAAGAAAAAATAGAATTAAAACTCCAAAAATCTGAGAAAAATGCAAAAAAACAGGAAAAAAGATAAATGGCTTTTCTAGTCAATGAAGCATGGCGCGTCATCGGGTTAAAGTCTCTCCTTTATATAAATATATAGATTATATCATCATATTATATTATAAGTGGGAAGCCCCTAAATTAAAAGTTGAATTACGAAAATGTCCTTATAAAATTGAATAACATTGTTGCCCTTATATTAAATATTAATCTTAT
>JACEIK010000984.1:127829-138783 GCA_018107945.1 Datura stramonium | reverse complement strand
TTGCAGCCGCCGTGCACGGCGGTTATCTTCCCTCCAAATTACGCCGCTTCTCTCAGACAACAGTCTCTCAAATCAGACCAACGCCGCCGCCAGTATTCATCTCAACAAACCCTAAAGATGTAAATCCTATCCACCTCAGAGACCTCTATTCCTTATGTAACCATTCCTGCCACCGTTTTCCTAAACTGAACTCAGATGGTAGAGTTGAGCCGGTGGATATCGACAAGCTCCGAAAAGCGTTAGTTCATAGCTACGTCGTCGTTTCGGTGTTTACAAGACCCGAATTTGTACCCGATTTGGCTCCGTCCTGGGTACCGGGTTCGAATTTGACCGGTATTGGTGGAGATTGGATCGGAAAGGTGGTGCCTGTGACGCCGGGAAACGGAGAATTGGTTGGTTTTGGACGTGCTGTTTCTGATTCTGGGTTGACTGCTGCAATCTATGATGTTATGGTCAGATTAAAAGTTGATATACTGTTGTGGTTTTTCTTTTTATATGAATTGGTTGAATATATTGATTTATTTAGCAAGCCTTATTTCTTGTTTTCAATTTGTTTTTTTTGTTCAATATGTATCTTTATATATGTTTATTGGTTTTCAATTTGGTACTATAAAGGACAAAGTGTTGATATGCTTTTTGTTCTTTGGAAGTTTAATGAATAAATTTGAGAAAACTATATAGTATGATACTACACTAGAAGAAGGCTCTACAAAATAAACCTTAACAATTTGCTGATCTTGAGTGTAAAGTTGAGCTTGGATTTGACAGTAACGACGATGCAACAATTTGCTGATCTTGAGTGTAAAGTTGAGCTTGAATTTGACAGTGATGACGATGCAATTAACTTTTATAACGAGTATGCAAAAAGGGTTGTTTTTAATACTAACACAGAATATGTGAACACGAATCAGAAATTAGGTTATCTGAGGTCAGTGTTTCAAAGAAAGTTTTGGTGAATATTATAAATGGATAAGTTAAAAAATCCACACACACAAAAAATAGAATTGGAGGTTAAGGTCACATTGTTTTTCTGCATCAACCATTCGAAAAGTATCATATTGCTAAGGTTGATATACGGCATAATCATTATTCTACTAAATGAAATATGAGTTCATGAAATTGAGGCAAAACATGTTGGATTTCCTTAAAGCTTCTTTGGATTTTGTGGTATTCAAGTGAGTGGTTGAGTAAATTTGTCTTATACTAAGCGATTATAAGATCTATCTTCGAATCAATTACATTTTTAAGTTCCAAAAAGAATTATCTTCGAGTCAAATGATGAAAATAAGGAGAAACAGGTAATATGCTATTTTATGAAACAACATATTACTTGTCTCTCCTTATTTTCCAGCTTTTTGTTGTTGAATTCAAAGATAACTCTCCTTCTTACTTAGTATAACCCAAATTTTCTCGATCGCTACTTGAAGACTTGTGAGATCAAAAGTAGCTTTGGATTATATTATTATAATTGTGTCTACTTTGCCAAATCAATTCATGAGCTTGTACTTTATTTATCTTTCAGCTAACATGTGAACTAATAAAGGTGGAACAAGAAGATGATTATGTTCTATATCAATTTTTGTAGTATAATACATTCCAAATGGTTGATGCGTAACAATAGTGTGAGCTTGACGTTCAATTCTAGTTTTTTTCATGGTTTTTTAATTGATATCTTCATTTATCATCTCCATAGAAACCTTCTTTAAAACACGTAATCTTTCTTAACATCACATAATCTAATTTCTTAGTTGTTCAGGTATTCTTAATGAATAGTAAAACCAATCCTTCTTGCATATTCATTTTAAAAGCTAATTGCATCCATATCACTGGTAAATTCAAGACCAAGTTTAGGCTCAAGATCACATATTTGTCGAACTTCTGTGCAGTATTATACATGCTAAAGTTACCATCAAACTTTAAAAGAAGAAGAAAAATGAGGTTAATGCCCTTTTCAGTAAAGGATCCTCTGGCCAGCTGGGGTGTTAAGGGAATGCATATACCAGTGAAGAAAATTTGGAATACAGCGCCAGCATGTATCTGTTGGGTATTATTGAAGGGAAGGAATGCTAAGATACTTCAAAGGGAAAATAGAGGCTATACAGAAGATTAAGTACGCTTGCTTATGGTTTTTGGCTTTTTGGTGCAACCTACAGGATGTTAATAGTATGCTTGACTTTATAGACTCTCCACAGGAGTAGGATTTTGTATAGGTGGAATCTTTTCTTTTGCTGTGTACAGAATGATTCCAAATTTGGTTTTTCCTGGCATTATCCTACTGCCTGATTTCTGATTTAATACAATTACTAATTTACCAGTTCAAAAAAAATTAGGTTAATGCTTTGTAATTTCTGGTACCATAACAAACATTTATGAAGATGCATATTTGAATAATAAAACCGAACTCAAATACAACAAATAATATAAGTAAATAAATATATTCATTCGATGCTTAGAAATGAAAAATTACTAGATTTAATGTATTGTCTAGAGACATAAACAATAATCAGATTTAGTTCAATAGAGATTAATAAAAATATGTTAAAAATAATAGAAGAAGAAGAACCTTTCAACTGTCAATTGTAGACTTTTGCTTTGCCAGGTTTCTGCTTTCTTGGAAGAGGGTAAATAATGGTGGCTTTTGGAAAGTAGATATATTCAAAAGAAACGTAAAAGACAGGCATCTTGTGCGAATGTCACGGTCTCGGACTTTAAAATTTACAGCGACACGTGTCGGGCAGTCAGCTGCTAAAGTTGCATAAAAAATTTACTAGAGTAAATTTTAATGGAGCGGGTCTGCTCCTTGTTCGAAGGGTACTTGGGCGATGCCTCAAGGTTCACTGCAAAAGCAGCAACAATAAGTACATATGAGATTCTTGATTTAATGCTATCCTGTAAGGAAATTAAAAAAAGAGATCTTTCTTTTTCTTCATTTAAAAAAAAAAGAGAGATCTTTTTCATGTGGGATTTATCTAAAATTTCCCTTACTTATTTTTGTATGTATTATCTGATACCATGGGATATCTATAATCTATGGAGTATTCATGTGATTGTGCTTCAGTAATTTGCAGGTCATCCCTTCACTACGAAGAAGAGGCATTGGCAGGAAGATAGTTCAAAGGATACTAAGGTTGCCATGTTGTCTTCTTTTCATTATATTCTTATAGGCACATATAGGCAGAGGATGCTACAACCTATAAGCTCTTTACATGTAATGTTTTGAAATTTCATATTGGAACATAGAACATTAACCCTCTCTCTCACTCCCCATCCGAAAAAAAAAAAAAAACAATCTCTTTCTATCTTCATCCTAGATCACAGCTATTAAGGCTTACTCTTTCATTTTGGGCTATTTACAAGCTAGATAGTCTTTGTAGATATATAATGCTTGCATAAGTTCTCTTTTTTGACCTCTTTACTCATGTTCATGAAGCTCAATTTCTGGCAGGATTCTTGTGAACAGAGACATATATGACATAGCAGCCCTCTGTTCTGATCAACAGAAGTGAGTTCATTACTTTTCAGGCGACAAAACTATACTTGTTGGCAGTTTTTGTTTGTTTCTTTTTTAAAATTTATTATGCTGAAATAAGATGCTTTGCCTTTGACTGATCCAAGCAACCACTATAATGGACTAAGAAATATTTGTGTAGATCCAATTGTTAATTTCTTTTTTGGCATGCTTTATGTCTTTGTCGCATGAATATGTGTAAGCTAACAATTCTAGCATACAATGCAGACAGCCTTCGAAACTGATCCTTGAACCTTTAACCTAAAACTATTTAGCTTAAGAGTGAATTGATTAAAATTCCTAATAGACATTCTTCAATGTTGGAGCTTGTTATCTGATAAATCGTCCTATATATGTTTATATATAATCAAGAAAAACTTCCCTGCTGTTATTTTGAAGGAGAAACTTCTATGCTTGTAATTTTTTACCATATATTCCCCTAGGCCGTTTTTCAGAGCATGCGGATTTGGAGATGATGTACTGGCGTCCACTACAATGATGTATACTAGGTCTGCTTCTACCCTCTCAGACGGTGAACAGATGGTAAAATGTGCTGGTAGAAAGCTTCTACTAGTTCCATCACTAAGAGGGAACCTTAAAATATGATCTCTATTTTCACGATCAAGTAATGCCAACAGAGCTGAGATTTCTCCATGTTATTTCCAGTACAATTACAATTGTCACTGGAATGTTGTATATAAGTTTCATTTGGGGAGCTTCCTTGTCCTCCCTCGTTCTGTGTTATTGTTAGGAATTTATCATTTCAAATATCTGAAGGAAAACATCATAATGGTCGTGAGGCAAAACATTAAGATTGTCTTCCACCCAAGAGGGCCAAGACAAAGTTGGGCAGAAGAAAGAGTGGAGAAGCTAAAACTGGAAGGTGTGTGCTTACTGCTTATTGGATAGGTCTGAGCCATTTTAAATCTGTCATTTTTCAGATGTTATCAATGGTGTGTACAGTAAAATCTCTATTTTTAGGCGTACTATATGGAGTATTATTGTAATTGCAGTACAGGCTTTGAACAAATAGATATTGCACTTTCTTATGGACCCTGAAATGAGTCTGTTTCATGCTGTTACGTTACCAATGTTTGACTGTTTTTCTCCTTCATCACTTCTCGAGAAAATAACCTTGAACAGCCACAAATTCTCTGACCACCTCGGATCAATATAGAGCGTGAAATGGGAACGATACAGGATTAGGTCTGAATGATTTCTACGGGGGGATTCCTACGTACATAATCCCTGTCGAAGCTGTAATGGTAGCAAGATAATATCAATCTCAAGCCACTGCATGCAGAATTGCAGATCTTGCATTACAAGACTCTATCAAGCAATTCATCAATGATCACAATTGTTTTCACCTTTACCTTGTCAGGCAAGTGGATGCAATACTTGACTATTTATCGATCTTTCCTAACTGGAATCACGAGTTAATTTCTAACTGAAAAACGCCAAACGTGCAGCCTTCATAGTCGAGAAGCAGACTGTACATTACTTTCAAGGTAAGGTTTGTAACAGATCATACATAGCATAGAAATGTATCAGAAAACAAACATTTCAAAAAATCAAAAGGAATCTACAAATTTACTCTGCATAATCAACTATATATATCAAAGTTACCCTGCTTCAATAACTTCTTTTTTGAGTTGCGGGTCTATCGGAAATAGTCTCCTTACCCCACAAAGGTAGAGGGGTAATGTCTGAGTACATTCTATCTTCTCCAGACTCCACTTGTGAGATTGCATTGGGTATGTTGATGTTGTTGTTTATCCAGTATATCGAAGTTGCTAATCTTGTTACAGATTTCCAAATACTCCTCCTCGCTTCATCCACAAATAGAAAGGAGTATCAGTTATGATGCCTTTGATCAAGAATCAGATTCTAACTCTGACTGCAGTTGAAAAGGCTTTAATGGAGGAAGTCCATCGTCGTCACCTGAGTCTTCATTCTCTTCGATTTGTGACAGTAGTTCTTGCTTTGAGCTCTCTACTGCCGCGGACTTGAAGATCTCCTGCCTGTGTAAAATATTTGAACTGGGTTTTCAAAAGACGGACTCTTCTTGCCTGTTAACCAGATTTCATGTGCATGAAGGCAGGAGGAGTTCACGAGCAACAGAGCAAGAATTGTTTTTAGTTGAGGGAGGGGGTATTGGTCTATGAAAATTTACCAACTATTTTGCATATATTAACTAGGGACTACACAAAGCAGCCATATACATCTACCACACCTTTTCTTTTGGGTAACTAAATTGCACATGTTATCTCCTGTATACAAAATAAAGTAAGACGTATAATAGATTGAAGTAGAAAAAAAAATATCGAGCTCATAATTTAGTTGAGTGTCTTTAAGAAATTTAATTTTCTCACTGTTATTTAAGGTTTACAGATTAAATTTTTCAGGATAAAACGGAAATCAATTCTGTAAAAAAAGGGAAATCTATGTTATGAAAAAAGTTCTAATAAGGGTACTTTGTTGTTTTCTTTGAGCACATTGTCTTTCTAAATTTTATGAAAAAATAGGTACTTTTGTTGTTTTTTCCTGCAAACGATGTCTAATTTTATGAAAAAAGTTCTAATAAGGGTACTTCTTGTTTTTTCATGCAAATCATGTCTTTTTAAAATTTTATGAAGAAAGGTCTAATAAAGATACTTCGTTAAATATTGAGTTATTTACCCAAAACACTTAAAACTTGACCAAACAACTCGTTTTTTAAAATAAACATTTTTATCTCCCCAAAATTTTGGCCAAAACACACGCAATTAATTTATTTCCCTTCTTCTTCTTCTGTTGCATTCAAGTAGCGCGCGCTCCCCCTCCCGCCCCCCTTAAAAATTCTTGAAGTGAATCATTCCACTCTGAATAAATTATCCGATAGTTATCAATATTTATTAAAATCTGTTTTTATTTAACAAAATGCTTATAAAATGTGTTGTTATCTAAAAACGCTATTCGATCAAATTGACAATGAGCAACATATGAAGATCTAACCTCAACCAACAACAAAAATGCAGTTGCTTGACCTTCAGACACAGGAATTCTCGAATCAGAACAGAAACTAACCTAACTAGTAAATAGCTTGTGTTCTAGGATTCTATGCCTCTCTTCTATTTTCTGGAAATGTCTGTTTGAATATGATTTTGGAACATCTGTTTTTTGGGAAAAAAAATGTGTTTATTTCTTCTTTCCTTTCCCTATGTTTGTTCAGTTGTTTCCTACAATCTACAATAATGGTAGTTTGTGTACAAGGCTAAAAAGGAAAAAGCTTAGAATGAGAATCCAGTTTGATACTGGATAAAGCAAACCTTAGTTTTCGTTTTCCTATTTGATGGACCTGGAAGAGGGGTTACATCGGTCTGGGATCATGTCTTCTTGGGACTATTCTGGATAAAGCAAAACTTGATTTTCGTTTTCCTATTGATGGACTTAGAAGAGGGGGTACATCGGTATGGGATCATGTCTTCTTGGGACTATTCTGATTGATGGACTTAGAAGAGGGGGTACATCGGTATGGGATCATGTCTTCTTGGGACTATTCTGAATGTACAATGCAATTTCGATAGTAATATTTCATTTCAGTTGGAAAATGTAGTCAGATGTTTGGGAAAGTTGAGAGATAGTAACTCATATAACAGGAGGGAACTTTGGGCAGAGTTCTATAATCCATAGGTGGCAAAAGAATCTGGATGAATTTGAAATATTGCTTTTGCAGGAAAGTGAACTGATAGTATACTCAAAAAGAGAAGTCATTGTTGCTCCCAACTGCAGTTAATATTTTTATTGTTTCTTTCCAGTACAACAGTATTTTCAGCAGAGCAAATTCCTATCCTAGGAATGAGAAAAATGCAATGTCTTAACATCTCAGCAACTATAAAATTGACAGGCATATTGAGATAGCCTCTAAGAAGAAAATGAACAAATGAACTAAGAACTACATTATCATGGTTAAGAGAAGGTGCCTATGAAGCTCATTACGCCAGTAACTGGTAAATGGACACACTGGCTCAAATTTAACAGAACTTCCAGCGATTTTGGCAGTTCACACATGTCACATATGTGGTCATAGGTTCATCTGCACTCCGCGTTTGCATCTGATAGTAGGTGCATTGATTCTTCTTACATCTGCCACACTTGAACTTATCAGTACTAGCCTGCACAGGAGCTCCACGTTCACTATTGAATAACGCTTTTTCTTTGATTTTCTCATTCTGCTTTTGCCTTTCTTCACTTGCCATTTCTTCTGGCGTCAGTTCAGTAATACTACGAGGAGGGAACTTCCCCAGAAGGACTTTTCTCCGGAAATCTGGATTGTTCTGATCCTTAATGTTGAACATTATAGACCTATACTTGAACTTCTGGGCACCATTAGATCTACCCCACTTCTCAAACATTGCAGTCTCTACCTGAACAGCAACTCTATACGGATCACATGCATTTACCTCATCCCTCAAATCCTCATCAACTTCACCTGAGACTTTGCATAAAGCCTCTGCAAGGAGTTCCCGAACTTTGTCCCTCACAGAATCCTTGCAATAAATTAGAGCGCCCAACTTTGGCGGAGCAGCACTTGACACATTAGAGCTACTATTTTCAGTCTTCACAACATTAACACGCTCAACCTTTTTCTCAGCAGAGGAACTTTCTGACTTTACTACTTTCTCAGATTTTGCAGTCATCTTCTCAACCTTTATATTATCAATCCTAGACACTTTTTCAACCTTCACTGAATCCACTCTTTGAGATTTAGTGGCCCCATTAGCAGTAGCACCAGCACCTTCATCCTTCACAGATTCCCCATTTACTCCATTGCTGTCCTTATTTTTCATAGTTTCTCTTACGATTATATTCTTCCAGTTCTGAACCACCTCAGATGCCAAAGCCCGGACTTTCACCCTCGGATGTTTTGTCAATTGTCGAACCCGCTTTCCCACCTGAAACACACTTCCTTGTGTCAAATACAGAAAATATATCATATGCTTCTCACTAGCATCAAGTGATAAGACTGTCACAGTGAACAATAAGCTGACAAAAAACATAGCAATTCTGCAAAACTGTAATGTTTATCAACAGATGGCCAGAAACCCTTTCGAGGAATAGAACCTCTTTCGGTGGACGGGCATGATTTTTATCCCAACTTCAAACTCCCACCCATCCCCAACGCCATCCCAAACAAAAAAAAAGGGGAAGGAGAAAAGATGACACAAACTAGAAAGAACAATTGGAAAGTGATGCAGAGAAGTGCAGGAACTAATTTACAATAGATTTCTTAAGCCAAAGGACACAGTCTTTTTAACATACCTGAAAAAGATCTCTCTCCTTGTGTGGTCATTGAGGGGATTGATTATCTTTATCAGATTTGTTAGGCTCCTATTTAATTCAAGTGGTTGGCAAATTGTTTAAGAATTTTATTTTTCAGTTTTCAAACTTCATCTATTAGAAGAAAAGAAAATAACTTTTTCTCCCAAAGTTAAATTATTTCTTTTAACTTCTTTGACAAACAAGTGATTTTCCAACCAAACGCCACGGAACTCACTCCCCTCAGACTTTAAACATCAAAATTGAAGATATCTTGCACTATTTTTTATTTTTATTTTTTTTGATGAAGACATCTTGCACTAATCTATGTAACAATGGTATGCTACCAACTTGCACACACAACAATTAATCTATTTCTGCTACTTCCCACTCCCACACACACAGGTTCTGGTAACTCTATTCATCGAGTTGGCAGCACCTCAATTAAATCTCTCTCTGCCACCTTCCGACTCCCACCATCAATGTTTCTGATAACTCTATTAACCAAGACATACATAAATGGAAGAAACCACCTAGTTTTTTGCTTCCGCTAGGATTTCAACCCTAGTCTCCCATGACCCATTCCAACTTAACTGATTACACCTAGGGTGATACATCTTTTGTAGTTATTTATCAGTTTAAATTTTTACAAAAGTTCGAAACGTTGCAACTTCAAGCCTTTCATTCCAGAAAAGTTGAATGTATACGACAAGCAGAAGCATCTGTATCCAAAATTAAGCACGCATATCGAATACCTTATAGATTAAAAATAAAAATTAGAAAACACAAAGAAAGAATTTTCAGTTACCTGTGAAGACACGAGGACATGATAATTGACCGGAAACTTCTTAAGCTGCTTCAAAACATCAAGACACCTACTCTCCTCCGGCGACGAATCCGCACCGCCGTCAACAGCAGCTGCATCGGCGGCTCGTTTTACCGTCTCGAACAGCTCAATCAGCTCCTTCTCCATTCTTCTTTCTCCTCTATACAATCAACCAAAAATTAGTAAAATTAACATACATATACCACACAGAAACAGCAAAAAGAAAAAGAAGCAACCTTTTGAGAACTACACATACAATCCAACAAATGTGAAGACAGAATTGAATCCGCCGCCGCGAAATTTGACGGCCGAATGAAACCCTAGCTTCGATAGGGGAATGGGCGGAGTTTTGCGTTTGCAATTACAACTATTTTTATTGACGAGGCGGAGGAGATAAAAGAGATTGTTGGGAGAAACTATAGGCACGTGACGTCCGGAAGGTTCCAACTTTGATCAATGAGAGCTCTTTCAATTCCTTCCCTCTTGTACCAGCGGATACGCATCTCGACTATTCTATTAGATACAATTTATCTGGCTCACACGCGTAAAATTCACGAGATAATTTTATGAACGCTCTAATTATTTTCAAGATATGTACTCAGATATCATTATAAAATTACTATTTATTTTGACTTAATTAATACAAAAATGTTCATGTTTTAGCACTAGCGTGATGACTCCACAATTATGATCGGAACTTGAACCCGCAATAGTTGAAATAGGTAATCTGTATTGATATCGTATCTATTTTGTTGCCGGAAATAATGAACAAGAAGACCGGAGTTTACCTACTCCGGTGACATAACATTTTGTTTTGAACAAAGATGTGGGCAAATGAGGAATTAGGGATTAATTTTTCCCATCCCTCGAAGAAATCTGGACCTACACCTGGCACTATCAGAAAGCATACACGCTGTCTCAGTTGGAGATACTCATTTATAAGATATGGATCTTTCTAGAAGAATACGTGTGTGATTTCGTACTTTTGTTCTTCGCACAGATTTTACTCTCTTTTATACAGTTGTAAGTTGGTTAGGAACAGATACAATATTTAGATGACAAGTGTACGTGAGGTTAGTATTTTCTTCTTATAAATTAGGCATTGTACATAGTAATTTTTCACAGTAAAAATACAATGAAAATTTTTATACGATCTTTTTTATTTTACGAGGTATCAGAGCTAACTTTTTAAAATCCTACTCCATTTTATTATTGTCCTTTTTTTTGCTTGTATTGTTTTTTGTTATCCTTTTTCTTGCTACGATCGTTGATATCACCGATGTTGCAAATACAGCAGGGTAAGTTGTAGCAATTGATGTTGT
>JACEIK010000984.1:105158-123103 GCA_018107945.1 Datura stramonium | reverse complement strand
ATAACTAGACAGCATGGTGGCCTTGTCGGCCCGCATAGGTTTCCCTACATAAGTATGATTCTGGTTAGCTGAAGTTATAGTACAGGTGGCTATAGGCCCAATTGGCCGGAGGCTGTATTTACAGTCGTTATATAACCCGTTGATTCCATGAATCTGAGTTAGAGCCAGCCAGGCACCAGATGTGCTTAGGCTCAGTAGTCTAGCAGTCCAGGTCCTAATAGGACACCAGGTGCCAGTCATACCCCCCAAGGCGGGGTGTGACAAATACAAACGTTTAGTATTGATTTAGAATCACTTCGTGCAAACCCTAGTTTGTTAATTCACCATGGTTCTCACAACCCTAGTTGTGAAAGTTTTAGCTTATCATGTTTATAAGTAAATTAATAGCATTCATATAAAAAAATATAAATTAATACTTACAACGATAATTGAAAGAAACTTCACTTGATTAATGCAAGAATTCGGAAGAACAATTCAACAATTTGTATCTCAATGTAAAACTAACTCTCAAATCTAAATTGTAAATTGTCTCCTCTAAATCTTTTCTAAAACTTCAAAACTTTCTATTATATAAAAATAAAAAGGGTATTTATAGTAGTAGATTTATGTTTTTCTTATTCTTTTGCGAATTTGATTTGGGATTGGAAGCTCCTTTTTCTAGTTAAAGTAGGAGATCAATTTTGACCGTATGACATGACTAGCGCATTCATTGCGGCAAGAGAAGGGCGCCTCACGCCTGGCATAGCACTGGAAGAAGGGCGCCTCGCGCTTGGCATAGCGATGGAAGAAAGGCGTTTGGCCTTGCGCCAATGTTGCTGCTGCCTCGCGCGGCTTGTAGCGCCAATGTGCCAGTGCGTTATTTTTTCCCTTAATCTTGCTTAGTTCATTCCTTCTTCTTCAATTTTATTCCAAACGTCTCAATCACACCCAAATTCATCACTTTTAGCCTTGAAAACATCTAATCACATGCATTAACTCTTGTCACAAATATATAACATAAACACATGCAAACACACATAATTTGTTCTCAAAACATCGTAAAGTACGGGTAAAATACGTCTATGAAGTGCGTAAATACGCCCTTCATCAACACTCCACACTTAAACTATTGTTCGTCCTCGAACAATCTACTACTTTCCTTCTCACATCTTAGCACAAAGTTCATCCTACGAACAGGTCTACTTACACTTAGGATTATGAAACAAATCAATGAAGTTCAAATAATTCACTCACATACATATAGGATCAACATTAAAATGTCAAAGTTTTAAATCACTTAACTTTTGAAAACTAACTCATCAAGACATATTTTGGGTCAACATGAATTATATGTAATTTAACAATCAAGATTTATCAAAGTCTTACCATTGTGCCCCTCACAATTTGGAGAGATGCCCTTTCACACACAAGATATAAGTCAATATAAACTTAGGCATAAATAAAATAATTTTTGCTCACTCTCCCAAAGAACTCAACATACATGCAAAAGACGACCCATAAGCTTGCCCTTAGTGTAATACTCCGCTAATATAGAATTATGAATCAAGGATCAATTAGGACTTAAATTTGATAGTAAAGTAGGCTAAGGGACGGGTAGGGACTATTTGGCCAAGATAGTGACTAATCTCTCTAAGCACTTTAATACTTCACAATACTTTGATTTTTAGCACTTTCTTCAATTTCCAAATTTTCTCCTTATACCTCTTTTTATTTTTTAATTTTTCAACTTAGGTGACTAGTGAGAATTTTTCTTTTAACATTGAGCTCATTCACACATTTTTTCATCATCATTTTTTTTCACAGCTCTTTATTCTTTTTGTTTTCCCACTAACAGTCACCCTCCTTGTTTAGAAAAATTCACTCTTTCCCTTTCTTCTAATTCACCACAATTTTTAGTTTTTCCCTTCACTTCTCTGCTTATGCTCCTTTCATACAAAATTTATCAATTAAAGTGCTCTAGGAGTCATTTCAATCAAATACTAGTCAATAGAACAAAAAGGGATTAAGCTTGCAATATGGCTATTAAAAGAATAGGCTAAGATTCAACATTGCTAACTAGGATAATTACAATCAAGGTAGGTAAAATAGGATAAAAATAAGGCTACCAAATAAAACGCCTATATCACTTCCTAAATCCATCATTCTTATTTCGCTTTGCACACACACCGGGAAAGTTCTAGACATCAATTTACAAGCATGAAATATATAAAATAAAAAAAAATCCTCATACATTGGCACAAAATGATTTAACAATGGAAATCAAGATCACATAAACACATATATCCATATTGCCCACATAACATAATTAAGCTCATTTTTTTTTCTTTTCAAGCACATGAGTCAAGTTTCAAAAGACTAAGTATTTCTACATTTTTCATGCATTTTTGAGTGAATTTTTATAAAGTCTCCATGATACCTAAAGTGAAGCACCTAGTATTCGTAAGGCTCGAGTTTTTTTCTTCTTAATGACTAATTTACCTTAAGACGGTCGTCATCCATCCATCATTGAAAAAAGTCATGACTCAATGACTAAAAAAAATAAAAATAAAAATAAAACTCTAGACTCTCTAATCGTTTTAAGGGACTATCCATCGGAAAAAGTATCGAAAACAAAATCGGAGGAACCCAAAATAAAAATAAAACTTAAAAATACTACAAACCAACAAGCATGCATGATAAATAATAAAATCAAAAAAAACTACGCCTACCATGTGCAAATTTAGCAATTAAGGAATGCATGGTAATATGAAGTTCAGTTCTCCCATCCTACACTTAATTAGTCACATTGTCCCCAATGCTAAAATAAATGAGCATAAAGTAACAAAGTGAAAGAAAAACTCCCTGGGCCTCTACTCCTCGTCGTCTGTGGGGGCAAGAGTAACTTCCCCTATCTCAGAATCCTCATCATCATCATCACTAGACTCTATGTCCGAGTCTACTCTCGCCATCTCGTCTTCCGTGGAAATATCATCATCAAGAGGCTCATCGTATCCAGGCCCCACTCCGCAAAGGGCTCGCGAGTGCTCGCCTAGAGGGTAGTCTATGTTAAGCTGTTGTAGCTGCTCCTCAGTCACACCATTCATCCTTAGCTGGAGCATTTGCATATCGTACAAGTGGCTCAACATGTTGTCAATTCGCACATTACGCTCATTGACAGTAAGGACTGGACCGTTTATACCCTCGGGTTCCTTTGTTTTTGTCATATCAACCTCCCTGGGATCATAAGCAGGTCTATAGTCCGCTTCCTCCTCCTCAATGTCGTGCTCCCGCAGAAATCAGGTCAAGAGACCCCCAAGTACGAAGTTTTTACCTTTTTCTACCCTTGCTTTTTTCAACACATTTTTAATGAGCACCCCCACATTAATTGGCATTCCAGTCATTAGCGCATATACAAGACACACTCTTTCTCTAGTCACATGGGTTACATGTTTTTCGGACACTAAACAAACACATAATATTTTCGTGCCTCTCTACTTAAGTGAGTATATAGAAGTTAAACATGATAACTATATTGTTGGTGGCGAGTCCACCGTGCAATAGAGTTAGGGCCACACAGAATATGCCTAGTATTCCTATATGGAGGTTTCTTCACCATGTCAACAAAGGGTTGTGGGTCAACATAAGGTGTCCCAAGTAATCTATTCAACGCCTTAGGTGCAAACTCAACAATTTTGCCCTAATTTTAACTTGGTTTGACCTTTCCTTTGGCATCCAATTTGCAAGAAATTCTCTCACCATATTCAAATTACAGTCACCTGGCGTATTAAACATAAAACCAAGACCAAAGGTGAGTATCCTATCTAACATGTGAGGGAAAACTAGTGACAAGCAATTTCTATTAATAAACATATCATGTGAGTATTTAGATTCCTTATGTTCCTTGAATCATTTTTTACCTTCTTTCTCCGTGACTCAACGGAGACCATATCGCCTCAATGGTGGTGGTGCCACACTTACATCTTCATGCTCCTCTTCACTAGGTCTTCTTGCTCTTTTTGACCCATAGCTTGAAGAAGTCACTCATTTCCCTTTGTTTACTTTTGGGGCATGACATATATCATATCTATTTTGTTGCCGAAAATAATGAACAAGAAGACCAGAGTTCACATCCTCCAATGACATAACATTTTATTTGAACAAAAATGTAGGCAAACGAGGTGAACTAAATTTCCCCCTCCCCTCCACAGAAGAATTTGAACCTACACGGCATGATCGAGAGAAAGTGTACACGTTGCCTCAGCTAGAGATACTCATTTGTGAAATATGGATCTTTCTGGGAAAATGCACCGTGATTTAGTATTTTCTTCTTTTGATTTTGTTCCTTTTTGTACAAATATAAGTTGGTTAGAGATAGACAATATTTTTAGGACCCGTTGTACGTGAGGTTAGTATTTTCTTTCTATGAAGAGGCATTATACATAGTACTTTTACACAGTGAAAATACAACAAAAATTTTTATGTAGTTATTTTCATTTACGTGAATATCAGAGCGAAAATTTTAAATCCGAATCCATTTTATTTTTGTCCCTTTTTTTTGCTTGTGTTGTTTCTTGTTCTCCTTTTTTTTTTTTCTGCTATAAGCTATGATACCATGACATTGCAAATACAACAAGTTAAGTTGTAGCAACTGATGTTGTGAATGTTTTTCATATTTACTACTAGTGGTGGTAAATGGTGGGGGAGACTCAAAATTTGGGTGGAGTTGAAAATAAGTCAACATAAAGTGGGTAATAATTCAATCCGCTTATATTTCATATGGTTAAATTAGTTAGGTAACAAATGGGTTGGATAAAGACATGTTGGCCCATATTTATCCATATTTTCATGAGTAAATAGTAGTCTTTACTTTATAATTTAATATTCAAAAAATACTTTAATTTTTAAAAAATTAAAAACATAAAAAATATTTTATTTTTTTTGTTTTTTAATTTTAAAAATATGTTTGACTGTTTTATTTTGTTTCTATAATTTTCAATATAAGAAAATTTATGTAACAACAAGGAATTTTTTATCATGGTCTAAATTTTAAAGTAAATGAAAATCTACATTTAGTAGTAAAACGTGCTTAAAACACTTTAGAAATATCAATACTAATATATATGATATGCTAACTTTATACTATATTATTTGTTATTCAATATAAATTTAAAAATATAATTTTAAAAAATGTAAATTAGTATTAATAGAGTTGTGTTTTTAATTAAAAAATGTACATCTATTAACAAAAAAGTTATAACAAAAAGAAAATTGACTAGTTAGTGATTAACATATAATTCAAATTATTGATTGAAAATTCATTCTTTTCACTAAACGCAATTTTAATTCCTTCGTATTATGATAACAAGACTATAAATTTGATATCTTTTCTTTTGCGAAACTGTATTCGTAACGGTATTTAAGTATGCAATAGAAAAAATGATATAAGAAAAAGTTAAGGATAAATAACTAGATACAATATTGGATGAAATAAGCAACCATTAATAAAAAACAAGGACCTCTATTCACAAATCCAATAAGCACCAAATTCTTGGAAAGACCTCAAGTGAAATTAGTTATCCTTGCAACCCTTCTTTCTAAGCAAGAACAATTCAAAGGTTTAGACAAGCTCTCTACACTCAAACAAAATATCAAGTTCAAAAGTCGTCAAAATCTCATATCATTAAAATATACCTTTCAAATTAAATGAACACATATTTATACTAACTAAAGAAAATGGAAGACTGTTATAAATATACCCTTAATGAGTATGGGTCTTGTTTGGGTGATCTTCCTTTTCATTGAAATCAAAGAATGACCAATTGCACATCTAGCCACTTTTTTCATTCTTTTGATCATCTGGTGCTCCGTCATCTACTCAAGCTATGATCCAAACATGGCATCCTTTGAATTGCATCAAAGAAGATTACTTTTTTTTTTGAAAAATGCTAAATAATAAAAGGTAGATTTTGATGACTTTAAACTTGATATTTTGTTTAAGTGTAGAGAGCTTGTCTGAAGCTTTGAATTGTTCTTGTGTAAAAAGAAGGGTTGCAAAGGTAATTAATTTCCCTTGAGGTCTTTCTAAGAACTTGGTGCTTATTAGATTTATGAATTTGAGATCCTTATTTCTTAACAAGAGTTGCTTATTTCATCCAATATTGTGTCTAGTTATCTATCCTTTACTTTTTCTTGTATCACCTATTCTCTGATGACAATGGGCTACCTACACCTTCTTGTTTTTCTCCATCTCAGTTCACCCCTACATTATTTGTAAATGTACTCCAGAACCCTTTTCTCAGCAGAATATGATTCCCTCATCTTCTGCACCTTCAGAGAGCTACTAATTTATGAGCCTACTATTTTCTCCCAAGCGGTGTTGTACCAAGGTTGGAAGACAACTGTGACAAGGGAGTTTGAGGCCCTTAAAGTCAATCAAACTTGGAAAATAGTTGAACTTCCTGTTGGTCAAAGAGTATTAGCTTGTAAATGGGTATACAAGGTAAAGCTACACTTGCATGTTTCAGTTGAAAGACTAAAGGCTCGATTGGTTATTCATTGTGATGTTCAAAGAGAAGGAAAAGACTTTACAGAAACTTTCAACTATGTTGTAAAAATGATATTTTTGGCTATTGCAATTAAGAAAGAGTGGGGTTTATTTCAGTTAGATGTTAACAACGCTTTCTTCACGAATAACTTTAAGAGGAGTTATACATGAACTCCCTCCTGACTAAGTTTTTCCACACCTAAGCATGTTTGCAGGTTAAAGAAATCTCTGTATGGACTTAAATAGGCTTTGAGATAATGGTATGCTCGTTTAACTATTGCGTTGAGTTTAAAAGGATATTCTCACTCCCTGAATGATTATTCAATGTTTTACAAGTATAATCTCAATATAAGTTGTACTCTAGAAGTCTAGTTGATGACGTCTTATTAACATGAGAAGATATTGAAGAATTTTATTTTATCAAAACTTTTCTAGACTTTGATTTAAAATCAAAGACTTGGGTCCTATATACTATTTCTTAGTTATGGAAGTCATAAGAGAAAAATATAGACTTATACTGAGTCAAAGATAATTCACCATGAAAGTGCTTTCAGAGTTCAATTCCCTTGATTTATCTCTTGTTTCTGTTCCTTTGGATCTTTTTTGCAAATTATAGGCTGATGAAGGAATTTTGCTTCTAGACTCAATACTTCATTGCAAATTGATTGAAAACTTAATTTCGTGACACATACTAGACTGGATCTCTCCCTCACTGTCCAACATCTAAGTCAGTATATGCAATCTCCTCGTGAACCTCATTTTGCTATTAGTATGCATGTACTACTATATCTCCTTGGTGATCCTGAATTGGGGCTTTTTATGAGTTATTCACCCTCTTTCAAGCTTCTAGCTTTTTGTGACGCTGATTGAGCTACGCGTCCTGAGACTCATCAATTTGTCAGACTTTTATATTAGCCACGAAGGTGTCATGCCCCACCTTGGGAGGCATGACTGACACCTAGTGCCACACTGGGATCTGGACTAACCTGACTAGACTTGTGCACTCCTGGTGCACGCCTGCAACTTAGTTCAAGAAAACGACGAGTTATATCTCAGTTGTAAATACAGTCCCTGACCGACAAGGCCACCTGTAAAAGAAGACAGCTAACCAATAACAATGCAATAACAGGGATCCTATGTGAGCAGACAAGACCATCATACTGTCTAGTTATAACTTAAATGAAAACAGGCAACTATAACTATGCTATAACCGACAAGGCTGCCAACTGATAGCTAACTAGGCCCCACACGACCATCACACAAAATAAAACATACATGGACCCCACATGGATAACAACAAAACTAATGGCTGGTAATATGGTCTCTAAGAGTGGAATAATAGCCGAGACATGGCCCCAACCTACCCGTAAACTGTACAACAAAAGAAGAAACCTTCTCTAACTATCAACTCCGGAAGAAAGGAGCTGAATGCACTACTACTCTGGCTGATGATTAAGAAGGTCCTAAACTGCGTCTATCTGTACCTGCAGGCAAGTAATGCAGCACCCCAAGGATGGGCGTCAGTATAATATGTACTGAATATGTGAGGCGGTAAAATGATAACTGAAATAAAGCTAATAAAACTAAAGTAATCATGAAGAAGGGTAAGAGTTTAACCTGAATGTCTCACCATATGAAACATTTAACCAGAAAGTATACATATACAAACAAGAACCTAATCGGGCCCCCATAAGCCTGCAAGGTACAAACAACACAGAATAACTATAAACTCCGACAAGTACAAACAATGCACACTCTTGTTGTCTGATTACTAAAGGTTCGTAAGCATGCTGTAACTGAGGATTACTTGTTCTCTAAAACTGTATCTAAGCCTGACAGGCTCCTGTAGTTGTGTCTATGTCTGAGTCGTCTGGGCTATGTAACTAGACCCTGAGCCTTGGCTCGACTGTGGGTTATCGTGTAACTGTTGTAACTAGATCTCGAGCCTTGGCTCGACTATGGATCATATTGTAGCTGTTATGACTGGACCCCGAGTCTTGGCTCGACTATGGGCCACAAGCATGGCGCGCCGTGCTGCCCAGCGCACTGCCGGTTGGCGCGTCATGTTGGCCCCTCGCGACCTAGCCTCGCCGGACCCTGCTTCTGTGGCTCTTCCCACACGCTTCAAGCTCTCCTTACTCGTCACAATTCCACGCGTACGCCTACTAACTGTTAATATTTTTACGAGGTGTAACAGAAGGATTCCCTATATCCTGGAAATTAAAGAAGCAGTTGTCTGTTCCCTCTCCTCAGCTGAAGTTGAGTACAGATCTATGTGACATATGATCGCTGAAATCACCTGGTTAGTGCGATTGCTTAATAATCTCACTGTTCCTTCATCTCTTCCGATAGCCAAATGGCGATCCATATAAAAATTTCATTTTTCATGAACAAACCAAACATGTCGACTTGGATTGTCACTTTTTGTGAATATAACAATTTCATGCGGGGCTTATTTCTCTGTCTTTTGTTCACTCCTCGTCTCAAATTGCCCATCTTTTTACCAAAATGAACAAGAAGACTGGAGTTCAGCTCCTCCAGTGACATAACATTTTATTTTGAACAAAACTGTGGTCAAATGAGGAATTGGAAACTAATATTTTTCCTTCTCCTGAAGAAATCTCGGCCTACACCTGGCATTATCAGAAAGTGTAGACATTGGCTCAATCGGAAATACTTATTTGTTAGATATGGAATTTTATAGAAGAATACATGTATGATTTAATTTATTTTTTTTTGACAGATTTTATTCCTTTTTGTACAACTGTAAGTTTGTCAGGGAATAGGGAGAGATATACCAATATTTAGAGGACAAGTGTATTAGAAGCTAGTATTTTCTTCCTATAAATTAGGCATTGTGCAAAATACTTTTACACAATAAAAATATAAGAAAATTTCTATCGGACTTCTTCATTTTTACATATTTTTGTATTTCGAGCTTTTAAAGCTTATACATATATGTTCACACAATCATTAATAATGATACAATGAGTAAGGGTGTTCACATGTCGGTTTGATTCGATTATTGATCAAAATCAAAATCAAACCAAATTAATCGGTTTTAGAATGATTAAAACCAAATCAAATTAATCGATTTTAGAATTATTAAAATTAAATCAAACCAATTAAAATATATATTTATCGGTTTGGTTGTTATCGATTTCAGTTCGATTTGGTTCGGTTATTCATCATACATGAAAATAAAAAATGAATAATAAAACTACACTATCAATGAAGAAACTACATTACTAGAATAAACAGATGAAAGAATAACCATAATTTGGTATATATATGGACCAAATATTACTTGTACATTGCATGAAGAACCAGCAAAGCAACACCAATATTAGGCACAACACGGTATTTCTTGTGGTTGGTTGTTTTAATCTTTTCATCACAAAAGACAACAACACAAAATTTTATATATCTAACACAACTTTAAAGTATTAAATTAAGTAAATATCTTTTTCAAAAAAGTAATCTTGAATGCAATTTATTGATTAGGTTTGTTACTTAATTGCAAACATGAACTCTGCTTCCTCAACTCAACTTTCCAACAAAAAAATAAACAAAACTCATGGAGGCAAAAACAATTAAATTCCTCAATTGAACTTCTCGTTAGAGAAACATCGCCGCACCATCGCACCATCGTGAATCAAAGACCAAATGACTGTTGAACTTATTTTTTAGGTTTTTAGAAAAGTGAAGTAGCTCAACAATGACCTTAATATTGAAAGTTTATTTATTATTTTATTGAGCTTGAACCTAAGATGGATCTTCTTATTTCTGTTTTGGTTGTATACTTGTAGTCTTTTATTTATTAAATAAAATTGATGAATACAATTAGTAATAAAAAATAATATATTGNATTATAAAATATATGTATACATAGTTATATATATATAAAATTCATCAGTTCGATTCAGTTATTTTGAACAAAACCAAAACCAAATAAAAATCAATTTATTTAATCAGTTCAGTTCAATTTTTTGGTTTGGTTTAATTTTTACCCAAACCGTGAACACTCCTAACTATGAGCAACTTTAAGGCGTCCTCAAAATATGTTTTCAGATCCTCTATACAATTATAATTCGCGTAGTAGATATAATACGAACATATTTGAACTTGAGATATCACGATTCTTTGCTTTGATCATGCATCAGTGACAACAACAAGGTCACCTCATTGTGATGTATTTCACAAGCATATACTCCCTCTACTCCATTTTATTTGATTTATGTTAACTTGACACTCACCTTACAAAAATACTCTCTTCCATCAAAAATAATGAATTTTTGGAATATGACACCCTCTTAAAAAGTTGGTTAATGATCCTTTAATGTAACTTGTCAATATTATCCTTTTGTTTCTTCCCAAACTCTTTTTTAAACTAGAGATAGTTGAAAAACTCACTAAAGAGAAAGGTGATTTTGAGAAGAAAAAAAAAAGAAACTAATGCAATCTTGAATTTTAAAAAATCCATTCATTTTGGATAACATAAAAAAAAAATGACTTATTAGCCTGAAGGGAGTAATTATCAAGGATTAACTTTACTAAACTAATCTTACTACTAATACTTTATGAAGTTAATTAATAACAAGGGTAGTATTAGAAGAAAATGACAGATTTTTCTTGATTTACTAAAATGAACAAATAAAATAAATTTCTTATTTTAAATATAAGAGTGAAGTAAAATAGACCGAATGAAGTAAATAATATTGTTACCCTTTAATGCTTAATTATCACAAGATAGAACCAATATAAGTTACCTACTTAATACAACAGTCAAAGATAAGTTGAGAACTAATTTCTCAAACGAAGAAAACATTTTAAATCATACAAACACAGCTTAAAACTAGTTGTTATTAGGTGTGTAACTTCATAATAGATTAAAACATTGGTTGCTAGAAGTGTGATCATATTATCAAGCATCACTGTTAACACTGAAATGAAAACATGTATGATGTATGAAGAAGAGACCATCAACAAAGAGAAACTGATTGAATCAAAGATTAACTCAAACTCTCATGATTTTTTATACTAACAAAAGTGACCAAATAAAAGATACATTATTCAACTCAACCAGCTTCTTCAACATTATTGTTCTCACTTTTCTTCTTCTGGTTTCTCAATGAATGTCTTCCTCAACCAGTCCCATGGCTGCTTAGATATGAAATACACGGTCAGAGGGCATCATTAGATTCATATACCATCGTAAAATCAAGTTTATATATCCAAAACAGAAGTACATCAAATAGAACTGAGTTGCACAACCTAAAGGAAGTCGATAGAAATAAAAAAGAACACCAAATTCCTAATCTGGAGCTTATAGATGAGAAATATCCTATTTAAGGACATCAAACATTCAAATGAAAAAAGTTGCTTCAACAGATGTCACATAGATTCATCAAAAGTTTAGGTAGCCTCCAATCAAATATCTTATAACATCCACATAAATCAGTCACGGCTAATAGCAATATATTGCGCATAAGATGAACATGCAATTTTAATGTTAGACCTAAGTTGATAACATGTTCATAGTTAAAAATATGAAACCAATGTCATTACCAAAGCCAGAACTCAGAAGGAAAACAGATTTACAGGAAAACAAATGGCCAATAAACCTGCAATACAAAACGAAGTGACTAATAAGTAAATGAATTCCCCTTTCTTAAACTAATAGATCACGCGCAACTATGACTATTTTGGCCAATCACTAAGCTGAAACTTGGCTGATGTTGAGAGAGAGAGAGAAATTAGCAACAGCAGGGAAACTGGGCACATAATACCGTGCAAAATGAACATCTGGATAAAATTCTTCTCATCTATTTCCATGTTTGGTACACCACCGAATTAATTCCTTATTCATCCCTATAGTTTTAAATTTGGAGGCAGCACCCAAGGGTGTGGTCTAATGATCAATGATGTGGGTGAGAACCATAATGTCTCAAACTCAAATCCCAACATAGATAAAAACACTAGGTAATTTCTTCCTATCTATCCTAGCATTGGTGGATAGAGTTATCTGGTACTTGTTGTTGATGGGTTGGATAGAGTTACCTGGTACCTGTTGTTGATGGGAGGTGGCATGTATCAGGTGGAACTGTCAAGGTGCGGGCGAACTGGCCCTGCTAGTGGGAGGTGGCAGATATCCTGTGGAATTAGTCAAAGTGCGCACAAGCTGCCCCGGACACCACGGTTATTAAAAAAAAATGGAGGCAAGGAAATTGAAGATTAAAACTACCGCCAGAATGACCTAAAAGGCACTCATTCCATAGTTGTGTCCTCCTTGCTCTCCCATACCTGCTTTAACAAGCTCCCACCCATTCTATAAGCTCCCTGATTCCTCTCACTAGGCCAATTCGAAGAAAATTAATCTCCAGCACCATGTGAATGATGCTTTTACTACTTTATTTTGCCATTTTAACTGTTCCCGTTGTGATATTGGTGATATTTAGTTTGCTTGAAAGAAAAAAAAATTCAATCAGGTAAAGAAATTTACAATTGGTGTGCGTTTTATAAACTAGTGCCAATAGTATAGTTCAGAGCAAACTTCATCCCATGGCATACCAAATGCTTTATTTTGGATAAATATGGGGTTTAGACAAGTTTTGAACTAGTCCACTAACTTCCACCAATAGAGGTGCCGAGTAACTCTACCTATCAAGACATAGGCAAATGGGGAGAATTCACCTAGTATAGCCTACGGTTAAATTAAATCCTTGATTGCCAAAGTTGCTACACAACATTTTCAACCGTTGGGCATCCCTCTCACCAAATGTTGTACTCCATAAATGATGGGATGCTACATCAACAACAATAGCACATATTATTGGCTGTTATCAAAATAATTTTGGATAAATGAACCAATCTGGCCTATCTGATTAAAAATAGAGGAGGATTCAAATCCCAATATTTCCTGTCAAACATACCAACTTTCCCTTTAGGGAATTACTCTTTTTTTTCCTTTAGGGAATATTAACCCTTGAGATCATATGTTTGACAGTTTCAGAAGTTAAAGGACAAGGAAGGTCAATGCAAGGACTTACAAATTTGGAAAGGAGGTTAGTATAATTTCTGAAACACGAGAAAGAAATTGAAATAACTTTTAGAAAAGTAGATACGTGATCGCTGCAATAAACATCAGTCATAAACTGCAAACTCTGGGCCTCAAACTTTTCTGAGTAACATATGTTAAAAATAATAGGACCTCGTTTTCATGTCCCAGAAGATCATTGAAACTACTTATGTGTAAGGGGATTTAACAGACCATGGCTAAACCAGATCCGTAATCCAAAGAAAGAAATCAATTGATCCAATATTGGGAATGAAATAACCAAATCATAAAAGAAAAGGCTGCTGAAGCAATTTGAACAAAAATGGAGATCATTATTAGATTATCAATTTGTAAATAACGTATATCTACTTGTAATAGTTCTTAATGCTAATATAATTTTCAATTCAAGCTGATAGTGATCCAACAATAACTCGTAATTGCTATTAAGATCACAAACCATGACAACTAAAAAGAGGCAGATGAGATAAGATGCTTGACAGGAGATGCTCCTCTTCCATAATCATAACAATTTTTAGGCCTGGGCGTCGACCCGAGCTTAAGGCTCTCAGCTCAAACCAAGTTTTTGAGTTGCAGTCAAATGTTCCATCAAATCTTTAGAAGACCAGTCAAGGGTCTAAGTTTATGATAACTGAATAAACACCTATTATCAATAATTAAAAATTCGAATTCAAATTGTTTCAGAGAGAAGATGCTTTGACTTATCAAAAAACCAATTAGAGAAGTATATAAAAATAAATAACTTTAAGAAGGAAATGAATCAATCGATTAAATAGTGAATTAATCCCCAAACTACTAGGTGATTTCTTTCCATTTGTCCAAGTCTTGGTGGTAGGAGGTAGTAGATGTCCGACAGAATTAGTCGAAATGCGCGCAAATTGGCCTAGACACCACGGTTATAAAAAAAGATCTAGTGAATTAGTCCCAGGGATTTGATCTAATGGTAAGAGCATGGGCGTGATATGTAGATTAGGCGCACGTCACAGGTCTGAAAGGTGGCGCAAACAAAAGTCTGGTATTTAAGTAGAGAAGGATAGAGGAGCGGGCATATTATACATCGAGTTTGTACCATGCACTACTGACCCTCGGGGATTCTCGGTTATAAGAAAAATAGATTAAATAGCGAAATATGCCCAATGCACTTGTTCTGATCTAACAATTATATTTAATCCATATATTCCTCTTCATTAAGACCATATCTATCTAGTTCTGTAAACAAAAATGCCTCCCCCTGTAAACAAAATGCTTCAAGATGAGCGAGTCAAGGAGAATAATAAGGAATAAAGGAACTAAAAGAAAGATGGTATAATTCTGAAGAGAAAGCAGGACTGCAGCTATATATTACTCGCATTCTCCCTCTCCCTTCTCTTCAACCTATCCCTCACCTTCCTTCAACTAGCTGCAATGATATGTTAACACAGCCGGACAGCTTATCTAGGAATGTGTTACTGAAGTTCGGCCTAGTCAGTATCAAGAATTTCAAACAAATCATGAAAGCTAGCAATAGTATCACATGGCAGAACCTTTGCAATAATATGAAGAAAAAGAAAGGCTTAAATTTAACTAGTGAACTTATTTTCGGATAAAGCATTAAACATACTTGAAACTCAGCTCAACTAAAAGAACAGTTCAAAATAAAATCATGATGATAGCATCGGCCCCCACAAAAAGGATAGGGTCTGCGTACATTCTACTCTATTCCCATATCAAGTATGGGATTACACTGGGTTTATTGTTATTTATGATAGCATCAGCCTAGGACATGGGCAATTGTAGCATTTAGAAAACACATGCTCCAGCTTGAACCATATATGTTAAGAAAAATGTATACTCATACTAAGTTCATAAACGCTGCAACAAAATACTAGTAGATCCAGTGATACTCTGCACCAACTGAGTTCAAAACCTTGACTCGTTCTGGCTAAGGATTATAGGATCTACGGAGCACTACCCTCATCATTAATATCTTTGCTCGCTGCAATTGTGACCTCCCGGGAGAATTGACGATGCAGTGCTAGTACATCTAAGACTTCTTAATTGGCTAGTTGTAAATAGCACCAAGGCTATGGGAAAGGATTATCTCGGATCTAGTAATGAGGTATTGATGGTGATTTTCTAATCTCACAGAACAGAATATGATACCACGCAATAGAATGCAATAGAAACAAAGACAGATCGACAATTTGACTAACACAAAACCAAAATTTGAATACATATGAATAAGTCGGATTCCAAAATCATTGAAGAAAAGAAGGTGGACCTGGACAATCCAGAGGGCGGTGGTAGTGGCGGCAACCCCCCATGTAGCGGCGGCCTGGATATCGGTGGACTGTGGTCGCAGTTTGGGCCCCAGGAACTTGAAGAGTCCGGTTCCGGCTGCAGTTGGACTGGTCATCTTCGCCGTTGTTTCTCCGAGCACTGTAACTGTGAATCTCTAACAAAAATGGAAGTGAAAATAACGCAACGTCTAAAAATTAAGCTAATGTTCCTCGGTATACCTACAATTATTTATTTTGTAAATTAATAAAAGTAAGATGTCTTTCTTTGACTTTGAATAGTCTTTTTTAAAAAATAATAAAATTATTACTTCTTTTGTCCAACTTTACTTATCCAATATTGATTAGGCATATTTCTAAAATATAATAAATAAAATAATAATTTTATTATATCATCTTTCGAATATAATAAATTCAATGTTATAGAAAATAATTATAAAGTTAAATTAAAAATTAAGTGATAAATTATGTATTGATTTTTTCAAACTGAATAAGCAAAAACGGATATCTAATTTTAGTATAATGGATAAGTAAAACTATAAAAGTAGACGGAGAGAGTACATTCTGGGCACGAGAAAGAAAAAATAAGGGTGGAGATTACAAAATGAAAAATCTCGACCCAGCAGAGTGATTTCGTCGTTAGTGTTCTTTCTGATCTCTGCGCATTTTACCGCTCTACCGGAAGTTTTCTTTGCCCCTACCATACTCCAGCTTGGTAATTTCCATCGTATGTCCAGTGTTGAACTCTGAGATTTGACGGTAGACTTAAAAAGTCACCTACAGACACTTTGTGTGTAATCATTTCGGAAACAATTGCATCATTTGTATTACCGCGGATGCTGGTATAGAGTTACGGCGATACTTATTCCCCGGATACCTTCCTTCTCCAGAAAAAGAAGTTCACTATCCACAAGCCTTCTACGTCCACACGGCATTACTCTATCAGGCTTTCGGAGTTCTCGGCTATAAGATAAAAGTTCAATAGTCAATCAACGGACCTACTAAGATTAAGCTTTCAATACTCATGTTTTTTTAAATTAATTTATAAATTCAATTACCTTTAAAAATAGGTGAAATCCATCACTGATCCATTATGCTAGCACCAACTTTCACTTAGACATTTCAAGTAAACTTTGTTCATTTTAAATATTTCAGCTAGGGACCATTGTGACGTTTTGACACTTTTTTGACAATCAATAAAAATCATAAGAAAAGTGTAATACATTTGCAATGATGTGGCAAAACAACTAATGAAATATNCTAATGAAATATTACACATGACATTTTAAGTAAAAGGAAGAAAAAAAATTATTTCTTTTAAAGTTGGGAATCGTCTTCTCCATTGAAATCTGAAACGAAATAATGGCTTTCTTAAGCCGCTACTTTTCACCATTTCTCCGAGCCTAAAAACCTTCAATAGAGATTGCATTTTTCGATTCAAATTTATTCTCAAACCAATTTTTTTAAAATAAAATAAAAGTTAAAAAGTTTTCATTATATTATTTTCCAAATCTACCATAACCTTCTCCTCTTTTTTTCTCCGGAAAAAATAGATACCAACACCTATATTTTATACTTTTTTTTTCTCTCTCCCCCATCTTTCTTCTCCACAGAACAACAATGAATAAGATTTAAAAAAAAGATATGAATTATTTTAAGGGTCTTCAAGAAACAAAAAATGAACATTGATTTTAAAAAAATTGCATTTATATCATTTAAGGGTTTTCTCACTCAATTGTGGCAAATGTAGGATTGGTATTGTATGAATATTTAATAAAATTCAAGAAATCAAGAATATCCACGATCGAAAAATTAGGAAGAATTCAATTTTAAGGGGTTTTTCCTCTTTTATAAAAAGATGTGAATTCAGCTTAAAATCTATTACTAGTACGAAATATTGTTCATGTTAGTCATTTCTCTCAAATGTGGTCAAGGAGTAAAGATTATTTTTTGGAGGTTTAAGAGAATAAAAATTTATATTTAATTTTAGAAGAAATTATTTTTGTGGGTGTTAGATGTTGGAATTCAAAGTGGTGAAGAATGCAGTTTTTTCTTTAAATGGTTAGAGTGC
>JACEIK010000984.1:70517-93897 GCA_018107945.1 Datura stramonium | reverse complement strand
ATACTGAAAATTAAAAAAAATAAAAAACTATTTACCTTCTTACCGAGTACACTATAAATTTAGAATTTAATACTAAAAAGTAATCGAGTCAACTAATTAAGCTATTAAAATTTCCTTTCAATTAGGTATAATTAACAATATTTTAACTAAATTTCTCAGAATCACATCACAATATGAACAAAAGGCTGTGGTAGACCGCGAAGCACACAATATCAAAATCACTACACTTTCCTTCTGTAGCAGATCAATCGTCGTTCTTTTCCGGTCCCGTCTCCCCGTCGACGATCGGAGATCGGTGAGATTCTAACGATGTTTAATTTCTTAAAAGGCGTCGTCACCGGATCTGGAACAGGTCTCAAAGATCTGCCGTACAATATCGGTGAACCTTATTCATCTGCTTGGGGCTCTTGGGTTCACTACCGTGGCACCTCCAAGGTTCTACTTTTTTTCTTCTTCTTCTTCTCTATTATATACACAAACAAGAATGATTTTGACGTAGTTTTGATCTCTTTTCTGCTCCGAGCTTAGAAATTGCTAGCATTTCTGATCTTTTTTAATTTCCTACGATAGAATCTGTTGTTCATACGCAGTGTTGGTGTTTTGGATTGGGAATTTAGCTCAACAATTTTAGTAATTGTCTCAGTTTTGCTCATTGTTGATAGTATTTTTAAATATTAGATCGTGTGATGAGGACTTGTAAAGGCAGTGGGATTTAAATTTCACATTGTAAGCGATCTTCTGGATAGTACATGGAAGCTTACTTGTTCAATTCTTTCTCAATTGTCACTTCAGTAGTTTGTAGAGATGATTCTATCATTTCACGAATCTAGAGAGTTTGAAGAGTGTCAATGTGTTCTTATAGCAATCATTCTGAAGAAGGATGGAGTAGAAATATCAATGATTCCCATTATTTTTTATTTTTAAATAAAAGAAGTGATTGAGACCCATTATTCTAGTGGGGAAAGTCAACAAGATAATTGTTGATGTGCTCTATCATAGACGAAAGAAGGTAGCAAATTAGATTGTGTTAACCCCTCATAATGCATGTGTGTAAGAAAGACATTTTTAGATGTCGATGCTAATGGCACAGGAGTTTGGTGGGTTCAGGAAGAAAGGAAGGGAAACGATCAATCGCCCCCAAAAAGAAGAAGAAGAAAGGAAGGAAAACCAGGAATGCTAAGCCGGATATCGAAAAAGCTTATGATATCATGTGAGCTGAGAAGTTTTATATTTTGTAACAGTTGAAGATAGGCATTGCCCATAGGTGGAGGAGGTGAATTAGGTACAGAATATCAATCGCAAAATTCTCTATATAGTAAAGGAGAGTCATTTTGACTTCTTTGGTAGTTCCAAAAGACTGGGGCAGGCTGACACGATTTCTTGTATACTACATCTTGGTGATGGAAGTGTTGAGCAAAGATGATGGATGGTGTTGTAGCAGAACATTATTTGAAGGGTTTTACAGCCGGTAACGGGCAGGACAGTGACAAGTCCACAGTTACTATTTTCAAATGATAATTCCGTGTCTTCTTTATGCAAGTGAATCTCAATTAACATATCTGAGACAAGTGACTACTGTGGTTCCAAGCAGTTTACAGGAATCAATTTCAAGAAGTGTGAAATTATCCAGGTCGGAGAGATGCACAACTTCAAACATAGCACAACTGTTAATCTGCAGCAGACACTTCATATGAATTAGCTAGGCCTGCCTCTAGGCGTTTCATATAAAAGTTGCATACTTCATACTTAGATGAAGCACTTCTACGTACAAAAATTCTCAATTCCTTGATTTCCTTATGGCCCATTTCATGTTTTTCATAAATCTCCTATCATAAAAGAATTGGATGATCTTGTTCTATTTCTTCAATATTCTTAAGTAAGTTATTAAGTGTATGTTTCTCTGAAAGAAATAGAGCACACAATAAAATCCTTGCCATTGAACCACAAAATAATGTCCTTACATGTATGGGATTGTGACTGCAACTTGCAAGATTCCATCTGCTTGAACATTATAAATAAATAAACTGTAAGATGTATCATACAATTATTTTATGTAGATGTCTTAGCGACAGCTATATGCTATTTTGGTGTAATTTTCAGTTTTCCAGTATGCAAATTAGTGGGTTCACATCATGCAATTCATTTTTAGTTCTCTCTTCAAACAGGATGATGGGACTCCTGTGTCAATATTTGCTCTATCAGGAAGTAACACAAATGATGGACATCTAGCTGCTGGTCGGAATGGAGTCAAGAGACTTCGTACAGTAAGTTAATTATTGTGTATAAATTACGAGCACATTGATACTTCACCTTATGTTAACAATCAGAGTATTACTTCTCATTTTTTAACTTATGGAGAGTTCGTTTCTAATTATTGTACTCCTTGATGCTAATTCTTCTCCTTCTGTTTTTCAGGTTAGGCATCCAAATATATTGTCATTTCTTCACAGCACTGAAGCTGAAAATTTTGATGGTTCTACTACTAAAGTTACCATATATATTGTTACTGAACCTGTCATGCCACTCTCTGAAAAGCTTAAGGAATTAGGATTAAAAGGTACCCAGAGGTATGAATTTCCTGTGGTTCATTAACTTCTTACTATTCTAAGATAGACCTATTACATGACTTACCTGAATTGCCATAATGGTAGCATGAGTTAATTTTTGAGCAGTTGTATCAAAATGCATAATCTTCAACTTTTATTGCCAATAGCATCTCATAAGCTTCAAGCGTGTCAACCTGACATCAATGTGATTTCATGTCTGTTTTCCTGAATTTGGTATCTATAGTCCATTATAACGGATCAATTTCATTTCCTAATACGTCCCCTAGGGCTTCGGTCTAGTGGTAAGAGCATAGCACTTGATGCGTGGGTTAGTCATGTAATGAGCTCAAACTCTGTTGGAGACAAAAGCTTGGTAGTTAGGTGGAGAAAGGTGGGGGGAGGTCATTAACCACTGAGTTTAGAACCATCAGTCAGCACATCACGAGCGTGGGTGTATGTCACGAGTTTGAACTTTGCTGGAGACAAAACCTGGCATTTAGATGAAGCAAAGTGGGGACATCATCCACATAGTTTTGAACCATCAATCAGCATGTCATGAGCTCGAACTTTGTTGGAAACAAAAGCTTGGTATTTGGGTGGAGAAAGGTGGGAAGGGGTTATTATCGATCGAGTTTAGAACCGTCTGTCAGCTGACTGTTGGATTTCTTGGTTATAAAAAAGATTTGAACATTGTAGGCTTAAAATGGGTAATGCCAAGAACCACAACTCAGCTGCTTCAGCATTGAAATAGGAATAGAAAGAGGAGAGAGAAGAATTTATGCTGGAACACAATGCCTGCTTACATCTGGTGGACTGTAGGAATGAAGCTAGATGTTATGAAGACAAAGCAAACTCCATACAACAGTTCCAAGTCTAATTGTACACTTCTGTTTTCTTTGTGGTGCAAGGAGGTATTTGTAAATGAAGCAGAATGAATCCCTACAAAATTAGAAAAGGATTCTTCTTTTTGGTTTTGCACTCATGTACATATTTCACCACTTGCTTAGTGCTATTGTTATAATACAATTAGCTTTTCTAATAAATAAATAGATCTGAAGAACGAAGTGTTTCTTGGGACTTGGCTCTGGTGTTTAATGATGTTTGGCTGAATAGAAGTTGTTGGTTCTGCTTTTGGCTGTTTTACAGTTTTTTGCCAAATGCCAAGCCTGCTTCATGTTATTTTGTTTGAAGCAGCTTCTTTTGCTCCTTCGTAACCTGGTGTCTTTTTGATGCTTTTCTAATATCATTTTGTTACTTTACCAAAAAGTTGTTGGTTCTCCTCTTGGACTAGGATTACGTTTCTTCCAGAAAACGAATGGGTGACAGTCTAAATGAAATGTGTTTGTCAATCATTATGAAGTGATAAAATGTACCATTTTCTTCAAAAATAAGAGAAACTTCCCATTTCCTTAAAATATTTCAGGTAATGTGGATTTTTTAATTGATTCAAAGATGTGGGTGGAAGGGGCTATTTTGCTCCCTTTCTAGCCTTTGTCATTTATCCACATACCTTTTTTTAATTTGATTATGTCATTCTTCTTATGATATTGAAATTCAGAATATATTTTTTTGATGATGGAATTCTGGATATTGTTAATTCTTGAAATGGCTTCGTTGTTTTTCTGATTGTCTGCACATGGTACTTCTTCTGCATTCACAGCCAAAATTCACACCTTTTTCGTTGATGCTGTTGAATATGTTTTTCTTAATAAGTCCAAAAGTTTCATTACTAAACACCAAGCTGGTGTCAAAAAGAATGCACAAGTTGTTCATATGACTCAAATTTGGGTCATCCATAGATATCTATGAAGTTTGCCAACTATCTATACAACTTAGTATTCTCTCTTACATCAAGAATAAAGTGAAACAGAAGCATCTTTTAGTGCTTTCCACATCATTCTTGCTTTTATCAGACAATATTCTTTCTCTTTCACTCCATAGGCACAAAACAAAACATACACACATTGGTGGTGTTTCCCAGGCCGCCTTCTGTTCACTGGCAATCTTCTGTAATCTCCAGCTCGTGAAGACTTCCTTGACTGTTCTTGGTAACACCCACAAGATGATATACAATGAAAATACAAGCTTCACAGTTGCAAACGTGCAAGACAACAAAAGATGATTAGTATCCTCACAAAACTCTTGTCACATATAACAACTTAAGGATACCCTCCCCCTCTTCTCAAATTGTCCCCCGTCAAGATGACATCTCAAACTGCAAACCAAGCAATAGAAGCAACTTTCTTTGGAGCCTTAGTGCTCCTAACTTTTTTCTGCACCTTCTCTTATCTCCCGTACCTTCCAACTCCATTTACTAAGTTTTAATAGTAAAATTTTTTTCTCCCAAAACCCTCCATATCATCTTATCTCTCTTTCCCCACTTCCCTACTGTCCATCATACATTTCTGAAAGAAATCCTCAACCTCATCCATTCCTAATCTTCGATATCCCTCTTGAGGCTTTTATCCCACATAACCCCTTGATTGTCTCTTCTCAAATAATCAACCACCTTCCAAAATCTCATCCTCATGCCATTTTCTCCCGTGCAAGCAATACATCTAGAGAATCTCTCTCTACCCCTCATAATATATTTTTATAAAAGAACCTTCATAATTCCCTTCCACCAACTTACACCATAAGAACTAGCCCCTTCCCCAGAAAACTATTGATTATTTATTATTCCCATTTGAGAACTGTGTAGCATGAGTAGGGGAGATAATTGGTCCTGGGCATGGCCAAAGTAGTAATATGTAAGGAGAGACGAGATACTATGAGGCATGACAAATCAAATATTTAAAACTTCCAATAAATGTCATCCATCTATCTCAATTAAATGACTGGGCATGCCTTCCTTCTCAATCTTGGCAATTCCTTGGTGTATCTAGATTTTACTTATGTGTTCCCACTCTGAAGCCATGCTGTATGGTTTTGAGGAACTCTGAAGCCATGCTGTATGGTTTTAAGAAATTCAGTATTATTTTACACCTCATTTGATGGTGGCAGGGACGAGTATTATGCCTGGGGATTGCATCGAATAGCCAAAGCTGTGAGCTTCTTAAATAACGACTGCAAACTTGTAAGTGGCTTTTGATTAAATTTCATTTGTTCCCCATGTTGAAGGAGTGCATCTATTAAAGCTACTTTCTGAGTAAGTGGAAGTTCTAATATTAGGATAAAAATAAAATTGCAGCAGAGATTTGCTTATTGATGCTTCTTATGTATATCTGAATGGCTGAGCCATATCGATATCTGGCGTTGCACATAGTGGTTATGACACATTAGTTGGATCCTTAGCTTCGTTATACATTCCTTAATGAATCCAATTGCTGAAGAGCTCTTCAAGCTTGGGTCAAGCATATCATGAAGTCTATACCTTTAAAGCCTGAAACATTTTTCTTTTCTCTGCTTTGGGAGCTTCCATATACTAGCTATTAAACTAGAGGTTGGCTTGGATCTGATCCTTTGGACATAATGGTTAGGAGAAACTATTGTGTATCTTTGATGTATCTATTATTTCTTTCATACTGGTATATGTATGAGGTCATTTAATCTTCTGCTTGCAAACTTTACTGGATGACTTGAATATCTGATGGATTATTTTGAATTGCATATTTACTAATGCAGGTTCATGGAAATGTTTGCCTGGCTAGTGTTGTTGTTACGCAAACTCTGGACTGGAAATTGCATGCCTTTGATGTTCTTTCTGAGTTTGATGGACACAATGAATCTTCTGTAGGACCAATGCTGGTAAACTATGATTCAAAAATTAACTCACTGACAACATTTCTTTTCACTTTTATGCCATACCAAAATTTCATCTTCAACTGTGAATTTTTTTTTAACGGATCTCTATAGATGGCACTTAAAGAAAAGATAGGACAAATAGAAACCTACTTTCTGTTTTTAAGGCACATCGCAGGATGAACTAATTATCCTTGAAACTATTTTCTATATCCCTTTTTAGCTGAAGATTTGTATATTCCTTTAGAGGATTAATATAGTCGAGCCCAACTGATTTGGGATTGAGGTGCAGTTGATTGATTTTTGATGCTATTCTCCAGTATTTCATTCTTTACTGTCATTTATCATTTTTCCTGTGTCACACAAGAATACAGGTTTAATTTTTGTCTTTATTTGTGGTGTAGCAATATGAGTGGCTTATTGGTGCACAGTACAAATCAAAGGAACTGCTGAAGTCTGACTGGACAACAATCAGAAAATCTCCTCCTTGGACTATAGATTCTTGGGGTTTGGGTAAGTCTTTTCTGTGTAATTGTGGTATTATTTTTCTTTTATTGGTTTAGTTGGTTCCGCCATTCTATAATATTCCGCTAGATTATATATAAATATTTTAAAAGTACCAATCAGGCAAGAATCAGCTTATGAGAAACGATCAAGAAGTACTGCAACATTGTATTTTAGAACAGTGGTAATAGAATGATAAGACTAAAAAGTCTTGGCTCTCTGTTTTCCGAGGTTTCACTTTAGTGATAGTGGGATATAGATTCAGTTATGGACCTTAACACGTCTGAGCGTAAAAAAAAAAATCTAAAATGCTTCAACGTTCAACATTTCCTTGGCTAATGAAATGATTGCTTTTGCTTTACCTTCTTTCTTTGATATCATCATTGTTATAATCCTTGAATATTTATTATGGAATCACCATTTTCTGGATGCAAAATGGACCGGAGAGCTTTCGCTAACATATCAAACGTTCCAGAGTTCTTAAATGTTCTTCTTTAACCGCAAATTAATCTTTTAATGTTGGGGATTGCTAGGCTGCCTTATCTATGAACTGTTTTCTGGCACCAAGTTGAGCAAATCAGAAGATCTGGGCAATACAGCTTCTATTCCGAAGGTATGCTGCAACATTCACTGATTAATTTGCTTCTCTTGATTACCTGTCTGATTACACTCTTCTTTATCTTCTGGTGGTTTTGAAAAATTCATTTCATTTGCAATTGGCTTATTTTCCTGTCTCACAGTCTCTACTTCCAGATTATCAGCGTCTCTTGAGCTCTATGCCCTCTCGCAGGTTGAATTCATCAAAACTTCTTGAAAATAGTGGTAATTTTTATTGTTCAATTTTATCTTTGTACATTAATTAAGTTCTTCTCAAGCTGTCCCAGCACCTTATGTCATATGACTAATATTTTTCTCCCGATTCTACTGTTAAACTGTTGTTTCCTCATTGAATTTAGTGATTGCGGGCATTTATTTCAATAAGTTCCAGTCTTCTAGTAGCAGATGTGAGCTCAATATATGTTTGAAATGTGTTTTGACACCATCTGCCTGTGGTCGATGTTTCGAATCCAAGGGCTCGATGCTGAAATGGGTTTTATTCCCCACAAATAGCTAATCATTTGTCACCATGGATGATTCAGACAAAGCTTTTCAAAGCTGATCTATTTTACAATTTTCTTATTCCTCCCTAGTTACAACCCATGAACAAGAGGTCATTGTTACTTCGTTTGAACCAGTTTTGTGTGTTATGATGTATTTGTACGGAAGAATGATTGTGGAATTCTATAACATGCCACTTATGATAATCTTTTCAATTGGTATCTACGTCAATGAATATAATCATGTCAATTTACTGTATTTTGCCTTTTGGCATTTTTGGTATACATACCCTCACAAAGGCTTTGCCTTCTATGATTTTGTCTTATACATGGCTGCATGCTAGTTTATCAATTTTGTACTTGATGCACCTATTGGTTGGTCAATCAGGATGAATCAAATGAGTAGCCTTTTGACATAACTAAATGAAAGTAGAATTGCAACATAGACATCCGTGTAATACATATCGATGTTCATTTCCTTATGTTTATCGTAAATTTCCAAGTTTTCTGAACCTTCTTATGGTTTTATGGCTTCTATGAGCCTTAATCTATCTTAATCAGATCAAGCCATTTTGACTCATCTTAGTGGAATTCATTATGCGGAGCTAATGCTTGAGCCTCTCTTATTAATTTGATGCTGCTTCCATTGCTCAATTTTCACGGGCACGTTCATCGCTTTTACTCTTCTAGGATTTTGTAATTATCACTTTACCCTGGATTTATCTATTCTTGTTATATTCTCTTTTTGCCTGACTTTAAGCGATAGTGTTAATATTCTGTCCAATATATCATTCACTTGCCGGATCTCCACTAAAGATGCAAATCATGCATTGGCAGAATATTTCCAAAATAAGTTGGTGGAGACCATTCAATTCATGGAAATACTTAATCTTAAGGATAGTGTAGAAAAAGACACTTTCTTCCGCAAGCTTCCAAATCTAGCAGAGCAACTTCCTCGCGAAATTGTACTGAAGAAGGTAATCTTTTTTGTTCCATTACAAATTCTAGTGTGTTGAATAAAGCAAATCAAAAAAATTTACTCAGAATAGTTAAATTAATTACACGAGCAAATCTAATATTTTCTCTTTGCAGCTGCTTCCTTTGCTAGCTTCTGCATTAGAATTTGGTTCAGCTGCTGCTCCTGCTTTAGCAGCATTGTTGAAAATGGGTTCTTGGCTTTCAACAGATGAGTTTAGAGTCAAGGTTGAACTCTTTTCTTGCTGTTCCCTTCTTCTTTTTCCTGAGATTAAGTACTTTTCGTCCAGCGCAGTGATCATGTCTTCTTTTTGGCGTCTAGTTTCTGTTTTAACTTGTATTTTGAACCGTGGGCATCTATAATAGGTACTGCCGACAATCATAAAACTTTTTGCCTCCAATGATCGGTCCATTCGAGTGGCCCTTCTGCAGCATATTGATCAATATGGGGAGTCATTATCTGAAAAAATTGTTGATGAGCAGGTGTGAAAATATTAGATGAATTATGGCTATAATTTTTCAATCATACAGTTATACTTACTTGAAGGGATACCCTTAATAATTCAGAATTTTGTAGCACTTGGATGGTATATTTGCCTGATAAAGCTTTTGATCAGGTTTATCCTCATGTGGCTACTGGGTTCTCTGACACATCTGCTTTTCTTCGGGAGTTGACACTTAAATCTATGCTTGTATTGGCTCCTAAGGTGTGTACGTGTTGCATATAGCTCCTGCTTTTTGTTCTAACATTTGAGAACAAATATCCGCTTAACTGACTTGTTGTGTGGCGCTTTACTGTATACCCGAACTAGAACATGCCATTGTACTTGATGTTTTGACTTTCCTTTTGGAAGTCTGATTACAGGCGTTCTATGTGCATTGGTATTGATACTTAGCATTTACATGCGATGATTACTGACATTCTGTATGCATTGGTATTGATACTTAGCATTTACATGTGATGCTATAGTGCATATTGTTTCTTTGGTTGTTCATCTGTAATGATATCATGTTTCGTAGGGATTCAGTATGTTGAAGTGTGTGACCATCTAAGCTTAAGCTGTTATATAGAGCATACTTTTATTCACTTAATTATGTCAACACGTCTCCTCATGTGCGAGCCTAATTCTTTTTCATGGGCTAAGCCGTGGAAAACTGGAAATTCGTTTTTGAGAATGGGTGACAGTGAGCCTCGAACTCAATACCTCAGCCTGCTATGATACCATGTTGAAGTGTGTATCATCTCATCTAAAAGCTTAAGCTGTTAGAGAGAGTACACTTTTATTTACTTAATAATGTCTTCAACAAAGTAGTATCATATAGTGTCAATTCCTGGTATCACACTTACTAGTGTATTTCCAAAATTTTATTGCAGCTCTCACATCGCACTATATCGGGATCTTTGTTGAAATATCTCTCCAAGCTACAGGTGTGAATCATACATGCAAAAATACTAGTCTTCTTGTCTATGATTATTTCTTTGCTTCATAGTATTTGAAATATCTGTTCAAGCAACAGGTATGTGTCATACTGCAGAACTTATTCCTCTTGTCTAGGCTTATTTGTTTACTCCTTAGGTTTTGCTTTCCTATTGTGGTGTATGTAGGTTGATGAAGAACCGGCAATTAGAACAAACACTACTATATTGCTTGGAAATATTGCCGGTTACCTCAATGAGGGGGTAAGGAACTCTCTTGGTTATTATACCACTCCAGAATTTCAATAAGTGATAATATTTAAATGTCTATTAGCTTTTTACTATTAAAAGAGTTTAAGATAGACCCTATCTTTCTCGAGATGTGTTTTATTTCTGACATGATAATTAATAGAAATTTTCTGCCTGTAGACAAGGAAAAGGGTGCTAATAAATGCACTCACTGTTCGTGCCCTGCGTGATACATTTGCTCCTGCCCGAGCAGCAGGTAGCACCATATATGCTTTGCATCCAACCTCTTTTTTTTTTTTTTTTAACCAGCTAATATAATTTTCTTATTTGGGACCAAGGTGTAGTTATTGTTGTTGTTGTAATGATAATTTTCTTGAGTTTAATTTTTTCCTGAGATTCTTTATGGATCTTCTCCAAATTCCTGAGTCTGTTTCTGCTTCCTCTTCCCCTTTTTTCCCTTGTTCTGTAATAATGGTTGTTAAATTTTATTTTGGCAGGTATCATGGCTTTGTCTGCTACGAGTTCTTACTATGACGTGACTGAGATTGCAACCCGCATTTTACCTAATATTGTTGTTTTTACCATTGATCCCGACAGGTATTCTTCTCTTAAATAGTTTCACTTACTGTTCTTTGAAAACTTATCCTTGTAAGGACGTAGGATATCTAGTATCACATGGAATCTTTTTATTCTAGTTTTTAAGAACATTTTCTTTCCAGGGTCATTTTACATCTATGAATCAATCTCTAGTCTGGGTCAGCTGTATGAATCCTTACTATCCATCTTGCTGCATTTGACCCCATTTCATTCCAAAGGGCCACTTTCTGGGATTATTAGCTCCTATAAAAATAAGAAGTTTATAAGCTTTGTAATTACTAATATATTCACAGTTAAGGAGCTTGCCCCGGTCAAAGAAGTAATGTTCAGCTGGGCTTTTAGAAGACGAAAAAGAAAGACGCAAGGCATGGGGTGTTGCTCCACTTGTACTTATGTGGACCATATAGAAAGATAAATTGGAGAGTTTTTGAGGGAATAGAAAAGGATGCTTTTATAGGAATAAACTCTTATCCCTTTATTTATTTTTGGTGCACCCATGAGATCACAATAAGCATAGAAGATCAGGTGCTGCTTGTAGAAAACCATATTTTTTGGTGAGGTTTCTACGTTTTGGTATAATTCTTGTATATGTGTGATTTTTGCTCTTTTTAGTAAAGTTTAATTACTTTATTAAAAAAAGGAGTTTGCCTCGGCCCAAATAGATTAATACCTATGCACTTGGAACTCCATGGCTTTTGTTCTCTGTGGTTTTCGAACTTATTTGTTGATACTAGGCCCTGGTTAGGCTATCAGATAGCTATGATTGCTGGAATCCTCATAGTTGACAATTTGATGGATGTTTAGGCTGATTGCTTCTGCTATCAAGCATGGCAGGTTAATGGATTCAAACATGATCAGTTCCGTCACTGTCTGGATGATAATTTCTGTTTTGTAAAATCTTTCAGAAAGCTAGACATGCTTGTAATAATTAGAAAGTGTAGGTTTTATTACTTTGTGGATCATATTGCTCGTCATTGTGCGGTAGTCAACTCAATTTACAGATAGAAGACTGGTATCCTAAATATCTGCCATTTGTACTGTGTTTGGAATCTTTGCCCTGCCAAAATGGCATCAAAGATAATGCATTTGGTTTGTCTACCTGGGCATTGGTCACAGTTTCTGAATACTTAGTTGTGTTTGAGTCACTTTGTTGTTTGGAGCAGATTAATTGTTATGTGTAGTTGGAAAACTTGTTCTGATTATGTTTGTGCATATACTCTATCATCACTTGTTTCTTTTCAATGGAACAGTGATGTTCAATCAAAAGCATTCCAAGCAGTTGATCAATTTTTGCAATTAGTTAAGCAGCATCAGGAGAAGGTATTTTAATCTATTCATTTTTGTTTGGTTTTTAATTTGCACATTAGTTGTCCCAACTTTAGCCTTGACTTCAAAAGCTTGCCTTTTATGAAGTTGTGTTCTGAGCTTGAGAAAAATGGTTTTCGCTTTTTTGAGTCATAAAACTTGGGGCATTAATCCCAGCAGAAACAAAAACACTAGATTTCTTCCTTCTGTAGGTGCCCCTGGAATTGGTCGAGGTGCGCACAAGTTTGCCAGACACCACAGTTATATAAAACTTGGGGATTATTTCCTTCATGGACCCCTTAAATAATTATTTCCTAATATTCGTTGTCTGGTATTACGACCTGATGCGACAATTGGGGAGATTTGGAACCAACAGGGTGGATCTTTAGTTTCAGGAGCTTTTGAATGGTTATGAGATACCTAGAATTGCTGATTTTTCAATACTTTAGAAAGAGACCAATACAAAAGATGATAGATTGATATGGCAAAGGCATAGTAAAGGCAATTACACAGTGAAGTCATCCTACGTAGCTCTTAATAATATTGGGTAACGGTCCGCTAAATGGCATTGGAAATCTGTCTGGAAAGAAAAAACACTTTTTAAGCCGACTATATGGAGGGAAAGAAATGCAAGGTGGTCTTTTTATTTTTCTTTTAATTTATTTTATGAAGTAAGGTATTTCATTAAAAAACATCAAGCAGATGCAGACACGCAAGGTGCTTTGAAGGAACAAACAACCCTATACAGAAGATTAAGATGAATTGCCTTCAATTGTTTTACCTTTAGTGCAAAGAAGATTTTGTACATGATGTGGAGTCATATTTAGATAACATAGAGTCCTTGTAAGAAGAACAAGGACATATTATTTTGTACTGTAATGATAGCTCTTAGCACAGCTTTCGAACTAAAGATATATAATATCAGTTACCTTTCTCAAAAAAACTTGGGGATTATTTGGCATAACTGAAAAGAGAAGGAAAAAAAAGTTTCTTATGCCCATTGACATCATAAGACTTGGATTATATGTGGCATGAATATATTCTAGTTAGTTCATGTTATCATAAACTGAGCAGGTAGTAGAATTCTGCCACTTCTTAGGTGCCCTTCCCAGCTTATTAACTTTAAAATTAAGTAGCTTGTCATGAATCTCTCAGGCCTTTGGATACTCAACACTTGCGTATTTTTTGTGTCGGATTAGAAATAAACATTTACTTAATCCGCTTTATTTATATGACAACGTTTGACTGGTATCGGAGTCATTAAGAATGAAACAAATACTTTTGACACATAAGCTAGATGTATTAACATACCAAAAGTCTATAACTTTGTGGTTTCCAACACGGAATGTCATCCTCTAAGATCATGTCATTATGAGTAAAATCGGAACATAAACAATTAAAGAGTTCTCAATTACGATGTGGTGTATCGTATCTGAACGAACCAAAAAGGAAAGACTGTTGTTTAAATGGAAATGAGGGAGTATATTCTTTTTCTAGTCATAGTTCAGTGTGCAACTGGGTTCATATATACACGCACGCACACACACACACATATTAGTTACATGTGTATTTTTGGACTTCTACCATCACGTTCCTTCCCTGATTCTTTCTACCATTCTCACTTGTATTCTTATCCTCTCCCTTGTGCATGTTATACACATTTCTGTGTTGTCCTCTCTTAGACTAGCACTGGAGATACCAGCACCACAAGCATGGCAACTTCATCAATTCCTGGAAATGCGGGTTTGCTGGGGTATGTAAAAGTTTTAGCATTTTATGTGGTCATTTTGCTGCTACTGTAAAAGTAATTGCGATACATTGCATTTGGGCAAGCAGCTGCAACATAATGATTTTATCGTCAGTTCCTTATAGAATTCCCCAATTAAGCTTTATCCGAATATGACTATAATTATCTCAAAGTTTCTGTTTACTTATCATGAGATGGAAATTTGGAGGGTGTTAATGAAGCATTAAAAATATTACCATCTCCAAACTAATACCACGGGAATATTTGAAGAACTGTTGAAGTATGTATCTGTTAGGTGATGGGAGCTCTGTCATTTACCCTTTCCCTTCTACAGTTTTCATTTCCTGTAATATTTTTCAGTATTATGAACTTATTCTCATATTGCAGTTGGGCAATGAGTTCACTGACCCTTAAAGGCGGTAAATCCTCTGAGCAGGGTCCATATGCTCCAGCTAGCTCAAGCATGCCTCCTACTTCTGCAGTCCCCGATTCTAGCTCAAGTATGCAGCTTGCCAATTTATTTATTTTGCATTATGCTTCAGGGGTTGGCTGATAATGATAATTTCCGTGCTGCTTTCTTCAAATATTAATTATATGCTTATGAGTATGAACACATCTCCAACTTGATACTGGAATTAAACAGTTGCAGATAGTTCGAGTATAGCACCAATTCATGTTAGTTCCAGCACAGATATGACAGATCAGCATGCGCCAGTATCCCCGACATCAAATGATGGATGGGGAGAACTTGAAAATGGAATTCTAGATGATCCTGATGGTGATAAAGATGGTTGGGATGATATCGAGCCCCAAGAAGAGCCAAAACCATCTCCCTTTCTTGCGAATATCCAAGCTGCTCAAAGACGTCCCGTCTCTCAACCAAAACCACAAGGTAATGGCAATACGTGCAAAATATTGTTCCTCTAGAGGCTTATGCTCTTGGATAGTATTCTGGCAAGTCATAGTTCAGTTACAAGTATAACTTAATGCCACACAGACATGGTAAATTGAAAATTATATGATGGCTGCTGAACGAGGAGATTCCATTACTGCTGAAACTCTTCATTGTATTTTCAGTGATATTGTCCATCAGAAACTCACATTTCACTAATTCTAGCTACTCGTTTCCCCTTCAAGAAAAATGACAAGATCCATAACAAGTAAAAGAAATGCGGACAAAAAAATGAGGAACACACTTGAAGTGAATTACCTTGTATCACTATTAGATCAGTCTCATTTTTATAGTTTTTTTGTTTCCTAATTCTTACAATATTTTCTTCAGTTACTAGTTCACGAGGAAGTATCACAACGAAGGTAAGCAAAAATGAAGATGAGGACCCGTGGGGATCTGTACCTGCTTCTGCTCCTGCTCCAAGAGTTAGTTCCCAGCCATCAAGCTCTAGATCAAGTAAAACAGTTGATGATGATGACCCATGGGGTGCCATATCTGCCCCGGTTCCTTCAGCCAAACCTTTGAATGTGAAAAAAGGCGTAGCACTTGATGATAATGACCCATGGGCTGCTATTGCAGCTCCTGTACCTACTACTAAAGCCAGACCATCAGTTGGGCGAGGCCGAGGAAACAAACCTACAGTTCCTAAATTGGGTGCCCAAAGAATAAACCGAACATCGTCTGGAATGTAAACTACAAAATCAAAACCTAGGGTTTACAATGAAAGAAGATTTCATGTGTCACTGTAAAATTTTCCCCTCGTCAGGTATGAGTAAAAGTTCCAACTGAAATACAATTGAAAATTATGTTTGTTTCTAGATTGTTTTTTTCTCTGTGGTAAGTATCTCTGCTAAAGCATCATGGAGATGTGGGTGTCATTTTTACCCCCTAGTCTAGACACTCTATACTTTTACACAAAACCGTTGATGCAATTCTTTGTAGTTCATGAGAGTCATTACATGCAGTTTCAACATTGAGATTTGTAATATTTTCTTTTTCTGTAGGCAATTGCTGTTTTGTATTTTTTTTTAATTTTTTTTTAAAATTTTATGAAATGCAACATGAAATAATTTTCACTATTAAATAATTGTTCATGTTGGACGCTTCTCGCTGACATGACATGTTTAATATACCTAAAATCAGCGCGTGAAGGGCATTTATTTAAAAATTTTCTTCTTCATTCTCTTTTGCGCTTTTTTTTTTTGTTGAGTTTCTATCGGAAACAACCTCTACCTTCCCAGCGGTAGGGCCATGAGGGTATTACCTCTCAACCTACTTAGGTAGGGGTAAAGTCCGTTTATATTTTACCTTTTTCGGACTCCACTTATGAGAGGGACTACATTGGTTATGCTATTGTTGTATTCTCTTTTGCCACCACATCTTCCCCCATCTACCAGTGTACACCACCATCTTGCCCCTGCAGCCACCAACGCCACCGGTATCACCGCTATTTCAGCAACCATTTTCTTCACCTTTTCAGATTTGGAAACCACCATTTCTTTTAACCAATAAAAAAAATCTGAAAATTGCAATCATCGTTACCTTTGTTCGTCGGAAAAAAATTAGACTCTCTTTCTCTTACTCTCTTCTGCCAGGAGAAAGAAAAAGATCTACAATCACATAATAATCAGGTCTAAAATTGAAAAAAAAAAAAAAAACTTTAAAGAACAATGCGAGGTTTAGGAGGATGTCAATAATGGAGGGGAATGGCGATGGTGACTGTTGGGAAAGAAAATCTACGATTTGAAAATTAGAGACGATAGATCAAAGTCAGACTTGAGTATAAAATGATAACTTGTAGAATATTTGAAAGTTTAAAGTTTGCAAGTAGTGGTTTTGGTTTGAAATACTCGTGAAATATTGAAAAAATGTTTCACGAGTATTTCTCGTTCCTAAACTTTTTAGTTTTTTTCTAGATGAAGCTCATGTCCAAAAACAAATCAACTTCTAAAATTTGTAATAAGTTCAAGTTTCAAATATCCATTTTTACAATTATTTTGTTGAATTTAGATCATGCGTTGCAGTGTCTATTATGATGGTCGTATTGAAGCCTCAATTAATTCAGATCGCGCATTACATGGTTTTTCTCCATACTAGAGCTCAAACCCAAGCCTCTAATTAATGATAGAGGGATCTCAATCATCCCACCACAATTTATGATACTCAAGTTTTTACTTGATTTTCTTGGAACCATTTATGGACGCTTTGAAATTTAATATCGATTACAAAAGTTATTTCGTGTTTTAGTTGAGAAATTTGTTAGAGATTCTTTTTTGTGTCAAAAAAATGGGTAAACATCAATAATTTTTATGCTAAAAAGTGACGAATATTTGATAGCAGATGTTAAAAGTAGCTATTGACCAATTTTACACGAGAAAAGGAATGGCCTTTTGAATTCTTAATTTTCCAACTTCAACTCAACCATTCCAATTTCCAAGAGGCAATTCAGCATTTGAACTTTATATATTTGTGATGCTATTAAATTCATTGGTTGTTTGAGTAATTGAATTCAAAATTTAATATGTATACATATATATATAATATAAGTAAAAGCTACTGAGTTCGACTAAATTTATAGCATTAAGCCCCCTATCAACCACTCATATGATGCCACCTCAGATTATTCAGTCCAATGGAGTTGAACTGTTTTTTAATGGATAGGAAAAAAAGGCCAGCCTGGCCAAATTGCACAAATGTTAAAATAGTTCCAGTTCAACTCCAACTTGCAAATAAAAAAAAGTCTTTCTTATCTACCTACTAGGCATTTGATAGTTCTCCTTCCAAAGAATCGTACTTGAGATTTTCACCTCATATGGTTGCTCAGAGGTCACATTGATTATTCCCAATATTTGCATTCTTACAAAAAGAGAAGAGTTCAAATCACAAGGTATGTTATACTTTATGTGCTCCTTTGTTGCTTGATCCAAGATTCTATTTTTTTGTTCAATGATGAAAAATAAGGGAGTGAGCATTTTCAGTTTTGCTAGTAGAATAATGGGTTATCACTAGTTTATGCATTCAAGAACGGGTATTGTAAGTGGCAAAGTAATCTTGCTGTCACAATTTATTAAGATTCAGCTCTATGTCCCTTCAATTCGAGGAAAAAAAAAAAGGTCCAAGAATGATAGCTCCGGGCCAGAGTTTTGAGTATGGAAAGGGGATCTGACAGAATTCAATAGTTCCTAGTTCAAATTTTGTGTTTATCTTAAAAAAATTCATTTATTATGTATAAATTATTAATGTAAAACCGAATTTCCAATCCATAAATTTAATTCCGAAATGGGTCATCAGCACCCACCATGTTTTCCCCTGAAGATTCATCTTTTTGTTCACAGTGAGAATTGTAAGGAAGAGGCAACTTTTTCTTTTGTTTAGCTAGTAGAATAAATCCTATGTTACTCGAATTTTAGAAAATGTTATTGTACTCGTGTTGGATCCTTTAAAAATACACTACTTTTAAAAAATCTAACACGCACATGTTGACATTTTTGAAAAGTCCGACCGACATACTGATTGAATTATGATAATTACTAGCTTTGTGTATTCAGGTCAAAGTAAAAAGATGGGCCGTCATCATCACCACCACCACCACCAAGAAGGCAACAGACCACATGATGATCCTTTATTGGCATGTTGTTGCTGCCCTTGTTTGCTGGTCTCCTCTGTGTTTTCCATATTCAGGAGGTGCCTATTTGTGGCTTGTTACCCTATTTTGCAGTGCTTTGGATGGGATGAACACAGACACCACCATCATCATCATCACCACTGTCATTTTTAATAGCCAAGATTCAAAGAATTTTTATTTTTTTGAGTCTTGAATGCATAATAAGGCAAAATTTGGATTACTGGTGAAAAACTCATACTGACTTATGTCACTGTCATGCCAACTATTTCATAAGATACCTGCTACTTTAAGTTGCCATGAATATGTATTAAGTTTCTCTCTCTCTCTCTCTAAGAACAAAATTTGGTTGGAAAGTATTTGTGGTCATGAGGCTACTGGCAACTAATAAAAAGGAATAGGAGTGAAGCTGCAGGTCTTAAGGCAGCCTAGTCACGGTGCACAAAGCATCTCGCATTAGCAGAGTCTGAGAAGGATCACACCTTAAGGGGTGTGATATAATCAGCCTACCCTAATGCAAGATTAAACGAGAATAAATCGCTAATCACCTAACTAATATTTTTTGCATTAAACATCGAATTCCAAAAAGCAGTATTTATAATATTTTAAGCAAACAGGAGGCAAGAGAAAGATGGGAAACTACAGACATATTCAAAAATATGAAAAAAGAGGTAAATGGTTTTATACATGGACATGAAAAGATTAAAGTAAACCAATTCTTTAGAAAACTTAAGTGCTCAGACCACAATTCAGAATGCTTAAAATTGTATAATTATATAAGTTTCCTATTCCTGTTTCATTTGCATCTAGTGCATTCTTACCCTTCAGTTTTTTCCTATGAACTATCTTCAACAAAATGGAGAAAATCTCCGTCTTTTTCTTAAATTTTTTATAACTGCTCAGACTAGCTTGCACGCACCTCAACTAATTCCAAGAGGTACCTACTATGTTGGTCTTTATGTTAAACTCTTATCAATATGATCAAAATCATTTGCTGGTTTTATGCTAATGGTTTTTCCACCCGGTGACTTCACTGCCTTCTCGTCATCCCAGTCATCATCCCAACTCTCATTCCATCCTTCAGAGGAAATTTCCAACTTCACGGAAGAATGAGGTTCGGATTGTCCCATTTCAATTTCCTGATATGCAACACCATCAAGATGTCGATCCTGTTTTCTCAACTTGCAGCAGATAACTATTCCTCCGATTAGAAGAGCTGTCATACCTAGCAAGTATGCCCCATTAGTTGGGGTCATATACACAGTATAAGATAATGGCATGTCAAAGTAGCCTTGCCATACTGAACGTCCGAGGGCAATGGTACATTTCCCAGTTCCAGTGTCTAGCATGATTGAACTCCCTCCAATCTTAGACGAGATATTAATCTGATTACAAAATGGGAAATCGAAAACAAGGAGTCAGAAGCAGCACATTAAGTACATTTTAATGCTTTGGAAGGTTGAACAATATATTTACACACACTACTATATCACTCAATGGAAAATTAAAGCGATTCAAGTTCAATTAGTGTCAAGTTCATTTCTACGTCATAACTAAAAATAAACTTATCCCTTTACTTCAGCCTTTGAACATTGAGATTTCCTCCATTGGACCCAAAAGTGATCATAGAAATTTACCCGAAACAGACCAACTTATCAAGTCATTGAGATACAATAATCTCTAGTCCAGCAAACTATCATTTTTCTTCTATATAAGCACTGAATTCATATTTTGCCCACGTTTGTTAGTTCGCCACAGAAATCTGCTGAAATCAAGGGAAGGGGGAGGATGAGGGGGAAGGTAAGGGAAGGGATCAAGTTAAGGAGAAAGGCCTTTTAGCTATTCTTTAATTCATGCATGTGGAGGTTTTTTGCTGTCTTTTCTCGGGGGTTAAGCACCCCTTAATCAAGCCTTTAACAACACCGGGTAAAGATTTCATTGCTATGCACCAAGACTGGCAACAGGTAAAATGACTTGAAAAAGTGAAATTGTATTTGAGGGATTACTTGCACATTTTGAGAACTTTCGGGAGCTCAGGCTCTCCTCAGTGTACTTTTTACCAGGTTTCAGTTATATTCATAACACATCACACGTCAGGCTATATTTACCATTTGGCTGTTTAAGTTGGTCACATTATGTAGATAGGTATCTTATATTAATGTCTGTGTGTGTGTAAATATAGATAGGTATCTTTTATTAATGTGTGTGTATATATATATGTGTGTGTGTTTGTATTGAATCTCCTTTGGTTTCTTCATGTGTTTACTTATTTATATTTTGACTCTCCTTAGTGAAAATCCTAGCTCCACCACTGTTTTTGGAGGATAAAGGTGATTTCCGATAGAGGTATTAACAATTGTCCAACTTTCACCTTGTCATTTTGTAATCTTGGAATTTGTCCGGCTAAAGCCATCCATTCAGAAAGGAAGAGTTCTCTACCTGCTTGAAATCATGTCTTGGTATCTGAATATTCTCATAAGTTTTGTTTGCAGGTGAAAGATTGACCTTCAGCATCAAAGGGTTCTCACCATTGTTCTGGACGAGAAGAAATGATTCCTCATGTCCTACAAGAAAAAAAAGAAAGCTTTATGATCAAGCCAAATTCCAGGAGTTATGACAAGAAAATTACCATTCAAATATGACAGTCTGATATAAATGAAAGATTCACCAGAACATATGAATCCATATAGAAAGATGATTGTCAGCTGATGGAAAGGCAAAATTGGTAAAACTGCAGTACTAGAGAATATAGAAATGTCACGACAATCCAACGTGGCCCTTGTTGTAAATCAAAATTTAAAACGACAAGCAAATAATAAATGATCAACAGCAAGTCCATACATAGAGATCACGGGGAAAAAGGGTAAACAAAAGAAAAAAGCCAAAATAGTTTCACTTGATGTCACTGAGAGAAGACCCAGATCCATTTCAAATTATTTCCTCCACAGCTACATTTAATCGATGAAGACATCAAAATCTTCACATGTATCTTTTCTAGGCAAGGACTCACCTTCAGCGGCTATCAGGAATTTAGAAAAGGAAAGCCGAAAAAAAAAAGGGGAAGGACAGACAAAAAGAGTACTAGAAACTTCTGAACAAGAGTACCAGATCCGAAGCTTGAAATTAGGATGAATCTGCATTACAACAAGTTAAAAATCCAAGAAGATTTTGGATCAAATAAAACATAATAGATTCTTTAAGAGTTTGGAAAAGCCAAAAATTGGCCCTAAGCGCGAGTCTTGATAAGAAGGTCCAGCAAAGTGCCCGGAATAGCTTACTTTTCAAGGGCATTCACAATTAATTTGGACTATACGAAGACATCCAAGATGACATAATAATACAATATTTGAAAGATCTAAGTAGTCAAATTCATCCAAAACAAGCTGTTACTTAAGCTAACTGCAACCCCGTCAAACATCCAAGCTGCTCCTTAGAATCTCACCTTGCTCTTCAGTTTTAAATATGATTATCGAGCCCATATTGACATGAACGTGTCAGAAAATTGCAGCATTTTGTACATATCAGTATAGATCCTAATAATTCATCCATTACATATGAAGGAAAAGTGAGATAAACGCCATAACGAAGTACTAAGTTCTAATTCTAGCACCAAATATCACTAAGCTTGCAACCAGTGTAGCAATCTAAATGTCAATCAATTCAACAACATGTTTATTTAGTACTCAGCAAAGACTACCACCAAACTCAAATTACACAACCACAAGGAACTACTCTATCTAGCATAAAAAGAAACCGAGAATCACCTTTCTGGGCAGGAAAAAAGCAGGCAGTCATGCTGATATGATCATCCTGACACTTATTAGACGCTCCGGCGCAGGTACCACTAACAAAAGCCGGTGTTGGCTGACCTGCAGGGACTTGATTAGTACCTAAATTCGCGGTAGCTGCAGCAACAGAGCTTGGTGATGGGGCTACCTGAACAAGAAAAAGTTCCTTAAAATTCCACAATCAACAAAGAAAGAGCACATTACATAAACTTGAGCAATGTTAGAATAAAGGCAAGAGGCCTCAGCTTCAACTAAAGAATTATTTTAAGAAAAACAAAAAATCATACAGACTGCTGTCTTATCAACCTGATTATCTAAATGTTCAAAAGGGTGTACAGGGCGTGCATTTGATTGCTCCAAGGAAATTGAAATCAACATAACCAGTAACACAACGAATCTCCAAAACACCATTTTTACTCCACAGTACATAGTACTTTATTGTACATTCAAAAAACCCTTAACCCTTTGGATTTGGGTATCCAGAAAGAGCAAAAAAGATCATAAATTTCAAGGAATGGAAGAAAAAAAAGAAGAAGAAGAAGACTTCAGGAAGTTTAGAAAAGAAAGGGGACAAAACCCAGTAAAGGGTTGACGGAGAAAAAGAGAAAGACAAATGACCGCGTCAATAAGATATAAATTCTTCAGAACCCAATAAAGAAATACTATTCTACAGAGTCAAATCAGGGGTTTAGTGAATAAGGGAGGAAGGAAGAAGGTGCAAGGGCTGTGGTCTTCGGCTTCCTCTCTCACATTTCATTCGTTGAGTGCTTTACGTAGTCAAGAAAAGCGTGCCTTTTCATGGCTTTCAACGTCAGCACTAATTCCGTGTAAGATCCCTCC
>JACEIK010000984.1:52991-65355 GCA_018107945.1 Datura stramonium | reverse complement strand
GGAGTATTCTGATTAAAATAGGAGTGTAAATAAATGCTCGTAAAATTAAAATGCTAAACTAAAATATGCGAATAAATTTAAGAGAAATTTTATATCTTTTTTCTTTAAATAAAAATAAAATTGAAAATACATGGTTAGGCAAAAAATTTGTTCCAATCATTGTCGTGTGCTCGGACAATGTTACCAACTTTCTATTTTCTAAGACCAACAAATGACCAATGTTCTTTTTTCCACTATTTCTACTACATTAACCACTTAAGACGGCGTCGTTCCATCTTTCTTCCTAAACCCCTAACCCTTGCATTTTTTTTCCCTAAAACGAGAATTCCTTCCTTCCTTCACCAAAAATGGAGTTTCTCTTCAATCAAAATCTTCAGTTTCTCAGAAATTAGCCTCTCTGTGGTTGAGTTAAGGCTTTCTCTTTTCTTCTCATCTGACATCTCCCATGGCTTCTGAAGAAATGGGCCTTGTTTCAGCCCGAAGAGTGGACAATGGGCTCAATTCACACTCACATCCACAGCTCGTTTTCCATGACAGAAGCTTCAGCTGCGGCCCACCACAACCACCACCACCTCCTCCCCCTCGCGTCGCTGCAGTTACCGGTGACCCAGGCCCAAAAACTACACGGGAGCTTACCGGATTCATAGACAAGTATGATAATCACCATCATTACTTCCATCATCAACCGCAAGCTGCTGATTTTCGCCGTCAAATGTTCGGTGACGACCGCCGTGATGACGCCCGTGATTGGAATGCGAAGAGCCATGGCGATGGATCGGAGGATGATGATGTGGACGACGACGACGACGATGATGATAATGATGATGAGAATGAAGTGGAGGGCATAGTTACAGTTGAAAATAGTAATAATAATAATAATAACAACAACAGCGATAAAGTTGATAGTAACAGTAATAGTAAAATTGGCATTGATAAAACAAAAAGTCTTTCTACATTTGGTAAGTTTTTGAGGATTTATTGTTTTCTTGTTTTGGACTCTGACTAGTTTGGGATTGAGATATAACTTTTGATTGATTTATTGAATAAGGTGTCAAGGAAGGGAATGTCGGGCAGTCGGGAAATGAAGGCAGCGTTGACGTGAGAAATGCAGTGACAATTGCTAGTGTTGATGGGGACATGTATTATAATCAGTATTTGCAGGGACAGGAAGGGTCAAATGTAGGGCAGAAGGAAATGGGGTTTGAGAATGGTTGTGGGTATAGTGGGAGAAAGGAAAGTCATTATTCAAGTGAATCAGGAGAGTCTTTGAGAACTATTCTTTCCGATCCAATTACGTAAGTTTCTTGTTTTGTAATGTGTTTTCCTTGTTCGCTTGTTCTTATGGTTTAGCTGCTTGACTTTCTAGATTGTAAGTTAATGAATAAATTGGGTTTTGACCCCCTAGTCTGTCTTAAAAGAAAAGTTATTAGTTACTGAAAGTTGTTTGTTTTCACTGAGCTCTTAGTTTTGACTTATGGAAAAAGACAATTAAGGTGATCCCACATATTGATGTATTTGCAAGGTGAAGTGGCAACTGGGGTAATTGTGCAAAATAACAGTCTATATGCTAGAGGTTGCTTTTAGGTGAATGCATTAAGCTGCAGTAATGTGGATGCAATTAACAGTAAAGCATGTATGAGAGCACATTGTCTTGGATTTAATCAAGCGTGATCTTGCTTTAGAATAGAAGAGTATAGGTGCTTTCTCTACACTTGCTCTAGATTCTCAGTTATACTGTAGGCGTGCTCTGCCACTTTTTTTTCTAGTTCTAGGAATTGGAGAGAAAAGAAAAGGGCATATGGTGGGATGAAATGACTTAGTGAATTTTACCTAGATGACTCTTAATAAGGGTTTTCCAAAATTTTGGATAAACCACAAAAAGAAAAAAAGTAATAAGGCAGAGGCGGATCTAGAATTTTGAAGTTCCGGGTGCCACACCCTTTGAACAGGAGCGTGGTTTCAATAGGAAGGGCCATGGTTCGTTGGTACGTTTGAGTCTTTTCTTAGGCGAGGTCTTGGGTTCAATTCTAATGAACCGCAATGTTTTTAAAACAATAAACCTCTGGTTTAAATATTTGCCAAAAGAATGTCGAAGCACAGAGTCGAACTCATGACCCTAGATAGGAATACTTGACACAACGCCACTGGCTCTATGTAGCTGTTTGTTAGTTTGGGTGGCATGCTTTATTTTTATACACAATTCTTATACGTATATACATATATATATAAAGTTTCAACCAAAATGTCCGGGTGCCGTGGCACCCCCACGGTTGTACATAGATCTGCCCCTGACTCAAGCGTGTGGTTTAGCGGTTAGTGAAGTGGGTCCAAACCTTGGATACTAGGGTTCAAATCGCATTAAAGACAAAAAAAACTAGGTGATTTCTTCCAATCTAATCAAATTTTGTTGGACAGAGTTACTAGATTCATGTGTTGGTGGAAGGTTGTAGGTACCGGTTAAATAGTGGAGTGGGCTTAACATCATGTGCTCTTGTAATCTCTTTCAATATGTTATTTGCCATTGTTGATTCATGCGTTATTTTATCCATCTTGTTACTTGTGGCACACTTGACATCATGCTGTCAATTTTAGGGGAGAGCTTATGGATGATGCGATGATATTGCCTTGTGGGCATTCCTTTAGTAGCAACGGAGTGCAGCATGTAATTAGAATGGTATGTTCTCTGGAAGAAATTTGTTACCAACTCTTGTTGATACTTTATATTAATTGCATTTGCATCTACTGCTTTATAGCTCTTTCCTTTGAGTATTTTGATATTCAATGCCTGCCTAATCAACAAATTCTGTTTCAAGATGCATGAGATTGAGAGACTGCTAACCTCATTGGTGAAATGAGAATATGTTCCTGAATTTGGATGTGGTTTTTTTTATGCTTTTTGATTTATGCAAACTTCTCTGAAAAAGCTTCTCTCTGCTTTCAGTTTAGGGGAACTGCACTGCATTTGATTACACGGCGATAACCAGGAAATTGCTAATATTCTCATTTGTTATAGGAGATGCAAATATCAAAATCAAATGCAAGTGCGTTTAATTTAAGATTTGACATTGATAGGATCAACTGTTCTGAAACCATATCATCTAAGCTGTACATAAATATTGCATGCTTAATCTATTAAATCTTTCGTTTCTCCTGTCAAACAAATAGTTACAGTAATCCTCTGTTTGTACTGTCATTTAATGTTGCTGCACAAAATATTAATGAAGTCTAACTGTATATCTTCTTACCTTAGTAGGTATAGGCATGACATTCATTGATATTTAATGAATGTATGTTTTTGATAATGATATTTAATGAATGTATAGATTCACATAAATGCAAGAGACCAAAAATTTGCATTATTCTTTTCTCCTTTTGTTAAAAGTTTAGTTTTTTCTTTCACATTTGCAGTAGGAAGTTCTACTCCATTTAAGTTCACAACTAGGTCCTAGAAAGAGAATATAAATTTGCAGTGACTTTAGTCTGTGTACCACTGGACTATAGTTCTAAAGTAAGTGGCTTATTAGCCTTTATGGTGTATTTTCAGAAAGCTTGCTATGTCTGTTCACAAGCGGTGTCCGAAGACTCAGTGTCGCCTAATTTATGTAAGTATATGTTCTGTACTTTTGGTCGATTTAATATACCATTTCCTCTGGTTTTCCTAATACTTGATAATTCTGTCCAGTGAATGCCAGTACATTTTCAAATGTGTGCCGTCTAGCCTATAAGAGATGTTGCTTGGGGTGTTCATAATTTGGTTAAAACCAAAATATCGGACCAACCAAAAAGGATTTGGATTTTTGTTTTTGGTAATTTAGTAATTCGGTTTGGTTTTCGGTGTTATCCAAAAATCACCAAACATATCGAAATATCGAATATTTATGATTATTGTCTAANATAAGTATCCGAATCTATATTTGTATATATGTTACTTTTAAGACCCTATAATTATTTGAATACCTATATATGATAATTCAATTATGCAATTATTTTATTTAAAAATTATGTTATTTTAGTGGCTTCATTTGAGAAGGTCCAATCAAGCCAAATCCGAAAAGAAAAAATCAAACAAAAGTGAATTTATTTCGGTTTCAATTTAGGAAAATGGAAAATCAAACTGAGCCGACCAATGAACACCCTTGGATATTGCCGTTCTCTTAATTTCATTTTCATTCCATAGGTTGCAGGTGTCGCCGGAAAACATTTACTAGATGACTATGTAGCAGTTAAATAAGTTATAATCATTTCTTGTGCTGAAAAGCTACTCATATATTCTTGTAGCTTTGTGCCAGGGATCCTTGAGGATCCCAGGAAGACGGACTCCAATACAGAATTATGATACAAGCATATGTATGGACTATTTTCAAATGACAACCAATGGGTTTTGGCGGATAACTGAATCGTTAAAACCCATGTGGTTGCACCTTGTCATCTTAAACTCCTAAACTTTGGGAAACTTCTCTGGTGGTGGCACAGACTCACTGTCGAGTAAACACTACCATGGTTTATGCTGGACCCTATCTAAGAATAATGTTGTAACATGCCCCGATCGTAGTACATATAAACGAACGCCGTCAAGACAAGTAAAAATAATTCATTGCCTTGATAACTTTTTTGTCCATCTAACCGTGTTCACCACTCAACCTCTCTCCTTAGTTGAAACAATGTCAAGAACCTTTGGCACCATTATCTACCTTGAAACCCAAAGCATCCTCACAAGACTTCATGCCTGTATCTTGAGACCTAGTTTGTGGAATCATCGACTACTACACGACACAATGAGTACACGGCTTGAAGGTTTAGAACAAGGACACATTTCATGACCCTCATTGGGACAACACTTTCACCTTCCTGTGATTTAGACTGATTTCCTATTTTAGCCTATTATTCTAAGTTAATTCCCCTGGCCTATTTCCCATTTTGGCCTATCATTCTATAGACATCTCACGTTAGCAAGCAGTTGCAGCTTGCAAGTTGCAATAGACTTGCCATCAGAAGTCCTTAAGAATCAGTGGATCATCTCACATGCTTCTTAGATGTGCTTATGACTGTAAAACATCTCATTAGTTACCGTTGTCAGAAAAAAGAAACTGTAAACATCTCATGTTTCCACTTTTGGAATGTGCATTAAATCTTTTTTTGACCACAGTATTGAACAGAAAATTATTCCTTTATAATCCTTACTTTCGCACATTAAGCTGCTTTGTCTATTTCTGAACTACCATTTCTCCAGTGTACATTCAATGTCATCTTTATCATTTTCACTTCTTCAGATGAAAGGAACTCTTTGCTGTTGATTTTCAAACTAGAAGCAGGAAGCTTAAATTCTCATAGCAGATTGAGGATATCTAATTAACAACCCACTTGTTCTTTCAGCTGCAGCTACAAATTCTACTCTTTGTTAGAGCTAGAAGGGCTTCCAAACTCATTGCATTACTTTGTCAGAAAGTAAATAAGCATTAAATCAACTGGATAAATTTCTTCTCTGATGCCCTCAGGGCTTTGTTCTAGTGATAAGCGCACAAAGTGTGATTGTGGGTTAGACGCACATCATGGGTCTGAGCTCTATTTTTATAACCCTGGTTTTACACTCCTTTTGAACTTCTATTATAACCTGTCTGTGCTCGAAATATAGGTTTTGTGTGCTTCATGGTCCTTTCTGCATTTAAAGGTGTGAAATACTGAAATGAGGCTAAGAGGAAGTTCATACAGTCCTACTTATCTAAGTTCTTTCTGATGATTTCTATTTGCCTTTCCATCTATGTGTAGCTCTTCGAGCTGCAATTCAAGCATTCCGTCGAGAAGAGGAGTCACAGCTTAACCGTTCTTTAAAAAGAAGAAGGGAGAGATATGATCAGGTTTGCCACTTTCATATTTTTAAACTGTATCACTACCTGAAATGAGGTGGAAAGAATGTTGAAAGTTGTTTAATTTAGACCAAAAATAAAAATAAAAAGTAGGGAGTATCTGATTGTATCCTTGTACTCAAAAGCCTGACTTTACTCTAAGGTCTTAAGATCATATCTATGCAGGATAGAGGGACCTTTGGTGATTCAGCACTTTCGGATCATCTAAGAGGAAGAGGGGTTCAGTTTCCATTTGTTGTGACAGACAGGGTTATAATAAAGGTTCTTCCAGTAATATCTGAATCTCAATTACATTTCCTGGTTGGTTTTGAATGGATTATCTAATTGAAATTATTACTCAAATAGGGTAACAAAAGGACACCTCAGCGTTTTGTGGGCCGTGAGGCTGTTGTTACCACTCAGTGCTTGAATGGATGGTACATCTCTTTCTTTGCATTATTTGCTTTCTTGAATTTCATTGCATCCTTCTTGACTTTTCAAAGCAATTCACTATGATTTTGAAAACGTCCACTAAAATATCCTTTGTGCTTATGCTCTCAACATGTGAATTCTATAAATCTGTTATGAATAAAAGGTTAAAATCCTGATAAATCTAGACTTCTTGTCCAGGCTTTGGTTCACTGGTAAAACCGTAGCGCATGATGTATGGGTCATGCACAATTCATAACTATAAACTTTACCATGGATAAAAGCCTAGTATTTAAGCGGAGGAGGACAGAGAGGTGGGCTGATTATCCATCTTGTTTTGAACTTGGCACACCTGGACCTCAGGAATTTCTTGGCTATAAAAGAAATCTAGACTTCTCTAGCATAGACATCCAGCTGGGGAGTTGAAAAGTCTATCCGTGTCAAGCACTCCCTAAGTGTCAAAATAACTTAAACCCATCTCAAAATACAAACTTTGCACCTTTCAGCACTTCACGTTAAATTTAAACTAAAACTTCACCACTTCTTCACATTTTATACCATTATTCTAAACTTCGATAGATTAATTATCGTTATCTATTCAAGCATTTCAAAGTTCAATTTCTTGTAGATAAATATTTGGGATGGAGTGAGTATGAATTGAACATTTAGGCGCAGCACTTGTCACCACAGTAAGTTAATCTAGTATGTTTCGTGGAATGAATGGAGAATTCTATGGGAGGGGAAGTAACAGAGGCAGGAAGAGGTAATTGTCCTTGTGTTTGGTTAGCTGAGGTAAAACATGATAGCATAAAGTATAAATATCATTACACCAATAATAAAAATATGATCTATAGCAAAAAAACTTTTAAAACAACAAAAGTCAAATTTAACGCCTGCGCTTACGCCTCAAATTCTAGGGCGTATGCCCTACGGATCTATGTCTTTCCTTTGCGCCCCCGAGTGTTTTTTGGTACACAGCAAATCAGTCATAGACTGATGTAAAGTAAGTTTTTTTTCCCTGCCCAAGTGATAGTGAAAGGTGGTCAATCTCTGTCTGTATTAAACAAGAATCATTTTCAAAATATTTTACAACTATATTTTAGATTTTTTCTCCTATAATTTTTTGCCTCTGCTAGCTCTACCAGAAAGCTTTAGAGCATAGCCTTTTCTGTGGGGAGTGTTGAGACTTTATCCAAGTATAAATGTCATGATGACTGTGAATGACTCATGTACAGTTCAGGGGAAAGATATGATCCATTAGAGACGATTCTGATTTCATGCACATAACTCAGACAAGTGGTATGCTCTATGAATTATAAAATGCTTTGACACAAGTTAAACATGCAAGGCTTAACATATTAATTTATTTTCATATACCTGACCTTGAAAATCCATCTCAAAAAATCCCTTACCCTGAAAAAGCTTACTTTGTGTTACTAGTTTATTAAAAAGATTACTTCAGCTCATCTAGGTTTATCGATCTTCTACTTTTTCACAGAAAAGGGAAGAAAAGGTTAATCTTAAGTTTGTTGCATTTTGGTGAACGCTTCGAATTTTGACTCAGATTTTTGAACCCATTGTCTTCATTGAACTTTGTCAAGAGGCTTCTAAGTTTTGCCTGTCAAGCGTACTGCTGAATGCAGCTTATTCAACTCTTTCCTTTTTTCTTTGTGGAATATATCTGGATTTGCTTCTATATAATTGGTGTCGCGATTTGCTTCATGTCATCTTACAGTATTTGATAAAATTCTTCAACTACATGTCTAATGGTGTTACTTAATATGAGGACGACCAATTTCTGGTCCAAGCCTTGTTAGTACTGAGAAGTTATTACTTCTCTTATTATGAATATGTCGTATTCCTTATATCACTTTAACAAACACTGATCAACATGTCTTAAAGATTTCAAGTTCTAATGACTCATTTTCTGAATGTACAACTTGTTCAGGTATGTTGTAAAGACATTAGATAATGCCGAGAGTGTGAAGTTGCAATATCGCTCCCTAGCCAAGGTTTCAGAGAAGTTATCAGTCCAGCCAATATCAAGTAAGACGGCAGCCAATTGGCTGTAGAGTTTTATTCAGCAGAATGATCATGATTCTCTCATCCTAACTTATTGCACATAGTCTAACTAGAACAAGCATCGAGTTTTTTCAGCTGTAATCTAAATCTTTTATCTGTTCCACACGATTCTCAGGCATCGGTGGTTGTATATTGTAGAGGTTGCTGTAGCACTACAGTCTTGAGATGAAATCAGAGATATGAATTATAGAGCTGCACTTGCTTAAAATAAATGAATTATACAGAGTCGTTTCGGCAGGACATTGTATTGTTTGGGTATACCTATTCAGAAATATGAAGATAGAAAGTAAGCCTTGTCCTCTTGGGCAAATAATCTCTTATCTGGATTACCTTCTGAAGCTCAGAATGCTGTGTTCTGTGCATATATGAGAATGCCAAATGTGATTTGATTGAACTTGAAATGTGCATCTTATCGACAATTTTAAGCGATGCCAGGGGCAAACTAGCTAGTGTTGACGTTACCCCCGAATGGTGATGACTAGCCAGGCACCAAAGGTGTGGCTTAGCGGCCAATGGAGTGGTTGGAAAATGTTGGGAGATTAGGGTTTAAATTTCAACAGAGACAAAATGCTCGATGCTTTTCTTTCTATTTGCCCCAAGTCTTGGCGTGGATAGAGTTAATGTGGGTGCTTGTGTTGGTGGAAGACTAGAAGCTAGCAGATATCTCGTAAAATAGTTGAGATAGCCTCGACACCGTTGTTATTAAAAAGAAATTATAATAAAAAGTTCTTCGTAGTTTTGTGTTGCACTTCGACAAGAAAGGCTGCAAAAGTTGTACTATCCAATAATTGAATTTCAAACATGCACTTTGCAAACAAAGTTTCTTAATAGATATATGTATATATATACAATTGACAGAAAGTAACCCAAAAAAAAGAAACTAGTAGTAAAACCTTAAAACTACCATAATCTTACATCCAAATTCACTTAAAAGTCAGAATTATAACGACAGAAGCCAACCAACCAATTGGAGGAAATATTTGAGAGAATAATACAATTGTATTACCATTGAACTGTTGGAGCAATGGAGCTATGGAGCTATGGAGGGGTGTCACAAGTCACAATAATATGATGATCTTTTCTCACAAGTCACAACCAACAACCTTTAAACTGTTTCAAAGCACTATCCCTAAAATTCTTAACTCTTACTAAACAAAAATGGGTGCAAAATAAATCCATTCCTCTACCAGCTCTAACTCTGCTTGTCTTCAATAAATAACAAGCAGGTCCAAATTCAATTCCTTTCCCCTGTACAATTACTCCCCAAGATTTTGTCAATCCTTCCTCCTCTGAATCTTCTGCTAAATTCCTCCCAATTTCTTCTTCTTCCTCATGATCTCTAAGTTCTTGAACAAATATTAGACCATCTGGGGTTTTTGTTTTCCCACTTTTCCATTCACTTTCAATCACTGGCCATTTCTCCAACTGGGCTCTTTCTGTTTTGATGATCAGTTGTTGTTGTTGTCCTCGTCGTCTTTCATCCTCGTCGTTCGAGTAGACGTGGACCAGTAATGGCGCTTCCTTCAAATTCTTTACGATGTCTGTCATTGACACCTTCATCCACTCATCGAGATTTCGAGATGAGATGGATTTTCCCTTTTTCTTATCGTCATTTTTCGCGACGATGCTTGATGGCGGTAGCGGATTTGATAGAGACAGAGATGCAGCAGAAATTACCCCAACAGGGTTCTGAGATTTTTTGTGCACATCGTTCTTCCCCATTGACACGGTTAACAATCTCCTCTGTATCCTTCCAATTTTATCCAATTTTCCCATAGGGACAATAGGATTTACACGCAACGAAGCCATTTCGAATCCTTTTTTTGTGGTTAATCGTCGGATTTACCTAGGAATTGTTGTTGTTGTTGTTGTTGTTGTTGAGGGAATTGAAGGAATTTTGATTTGAATATAAACGTTGTTTGTGTTTATGGGTGTGTGGCACGAGCATGGAATGGGCAGTTTCAACGAAGGCGCAAGCAAGGAATGGGTCGACTTACAAAAGGCACACGTTTTACGTGTGTCTTGACCAATTTGGTGCTGAGGTGGCACCAATGAAATTATGACATGTGTCTGAGTGATGACACACACATGTCACTGTTCTTGAGGTGAGGTTGTGGTTTTTTTTTATTTATTTGACCTATATATATTTAATACTGGACAATTGGTTGACTCCGTATGGGTAGGGGCTCGATTTCCCTGTCTTGTAATATGAACTATACCTGTCAAATGGGCCGATTTGACCCGTAAACAAATTGGACATGAACGGCCCATATAAAGGGGACTGGGTTGGATTGGGTATCATTAAAATCGGAACCTGCGTGGGTCCCGTTGGTCTACTGGTTAGCTCCGATAGAATCACATCACACTTGAATCAGTTAATCGGTACGAACCGCCCCGATTCAACGATAATATTTTATTTTTCAAAAATAATAATCAAAATTTGCAGATTATGATTTCTGGGCTAACGATAATATTAAATATAATTTGTAATAAGAAAGAGGACCGGGTCCGAAACCGCACCGGTCACCCTTAACCCGTAATATTCTAAATCGATACCCACCAAATCGGTAACCAACCCAAGCCCGGACCGGCCGGGTTCAATTTTGCCTGAACTGGTCTAGTCCGGCCTGGCCTCTTAACATTCATAAAATATGAATACTTTATCATGTGTTCAGATTATCAAGTGAAACAAATTATAAGTTAAATGTCTAAATGAAATTGAGTGACAAATTTAAGAAACCGACAATGTATTAAGCATATTTAAAATCTTTAATAAGCTATATGGTTTGAGACTTTGAATCAATAAAGAGAAAGAGTTCCATTTCTTCAGCGTAGCTTTCCAGATTATGATTTGGAAGTAGGAATGCAAATTGATTGGATAGTAAATGGTTCGGTTCGATCGATTATTTTAATTTTTTCATATCGTATTAAATTTTTCGTATATTTGAAATTAGATATTTTGAAATTGTCATGAATATCTTGATTTTTCTACACTAATTATGCTTTGATTAATTCACTTTAATTTTAAAATATCACGTAAGAATCTCAATTTTAAAATTATCTTATTAAATAAAATACTTAGATTTGATCAAATTTAACTAACTTTTAACTCAATATAAGGAGCCAAATAATCAAATTATGCACACGGTTTAATTGCTAAAGACTAGTTCAAATTATGAATAACTTGTTTGCGGAAGTAGTACCAAATGGGTTATTTTTATTATTTAATATGTTATATATAGGCATAACAAAGAAAAAAAATTAGTTTTATTAGGTATTAAAAAATTATAAAAGAACAAATAGATAATTAAAACTTAGTAAGAATTGAGCGAGTTGTCCAAATTTAGCTCAACCCGCTCAATTGACACCTCTAGATCGTCGTTAAATTTTACTAACAAATAGGTAATTATAACTTGGTAAGAATTGAGCGAGTTGGATTATGACCCACATTTCAATCTAAGTAATTTTTGGGTGAGTTACCTATTTTAATCCGTTCAAATTAAGCTCAACCAGCTCAATCAACGTTAAGTTTTACTAATAACTACCAGAGTCTAGAACAAATGTGTAATTTTTACCTTATATAGCGCGATCCTATATATATAGAATAAGACCTATAATTACAAAACATAACAAGAGATTTCTGTTTACAATTCATAAGAAATCTATACTCAATTACGATTGAAAATCAACCCTAATTTATGGTCGAAATCTTCTTCCCTAACTTAGGACTGAAATCTTCTATCCTAATTTGTGGTTGAAATTTTCCCTCCCATATCGAAATTGATATTATCTCATATTTTTTTTTCCAGATTTTGCTCGAACAAATTTTAGAAATCATACATAGTCGAATTTAAAAATCACTTAGTTTCACATAACTTTTACACAGTAATCACATACATTCAATATTGATACAAACCAGATTTCATATACATATCACTTTTTAAAAATTTTAAGCTATTTATATAGAATTTGTACACACATTGCAACCACACATATCTCAAAAATAATAT
>JACEIK010000984.1:13774-41933 GCA_018107945.1 Datura stramonium | reverse complement strand
TACCTACGTCTATCTATCTTAATAAAATTTCTGAGTCCGTCGTAATACCATGGGATGAAAAAGAAAAACCTTTATGTTTTGCATTATTTATAACTAGCTAGTTGACTCAATATATGATGCAGGGGGAGCTTGTGGTTATGGAAATTTGTACAGCCAAGGTTACGGTACAAACACAGCAGCATTAAGTACATCACTATTCAACAATGGTTTGACATGTGGTGCTTGCTACCAGCTGAAATGCAACTTCAATGGTGGCAAATTGTGTCAACAAGGAACCATTACTGTCACTGCAACAAATTTTTGCCCACCAAATCCATCATTGCCTAGCAATAATGGTGGGTGGTGCAATCCTCCTTTGCAACATTTCGATTTGGCACAGCCTGCCTTCTTGAAAATTGCACAGTATAAAGCCGGTATTGTACCCGTATCTTTCCGAAGGTAAATCTATGAGAAATTTGAGCTATAAAACATGATTTTTTTCACCCATTTTCCACCGAACCAGCTCACTGGTGAAATACATGGTGGAAAATAAATAGTGGAAAGCTTTATGATTTTTCATGTGAAACATTGTTATTTTTTCTTTTCTCACCGATTCCACTAAAATATCTGTGAAAATAGTCACTTAACTTAAATACTTCGTATTAAGTCAAAATCATTGATTGCTGATATGGTAATTTTTGTTTTGGTGTTTGACAGGCTCAACACCCACTTCAGCAATATGAGATTGAATCAGTCNCAATAAATGGCCATTCTTATTACAACTTGGTTTTGGTAACTAATGTTGGTGGTGGTGGGGATGTTCATTCAGTTTCCATTAAAGGGTCTAAAAATGGATGGCAACTAATGTCAAGAAATTGGGGCCAAAATTGGCAAAGCAATTCAAATCTCAATGGCCAAATTCTTTCATTTCAAGTGACCACAAGTGATGGAAGAACTGTCACAAGCAACAATGTTGCACCACCTAATTGGCAATTTGGACAAACTTTTGAAGGGGCTCAATTTTAGTTTCACCAATGTAAGAAAAATAGAAATGGCCTTTACTGATCACTTTTCGGCTTTATTTTTGAAAAAATAGCCGTTGTGATATAGTTTTCAAGTTTCACGAATAAAATAACATCCTGAAATTTAACCTGTAAAATTTGAAACTTCATGATAATAATTATTTTTCATTATAAGGGTTGAAAAGTGGTTTAAAATATATTCCTCAACTTTGCGGTTTTAAAATAAATTTTTTCACTTTCGTCAACCAAAAATTGGAATAGCTGAGCCGCCATTTGTGTAACGACAGGATGAGGGGTATATCAACTTTAAATCGTAAAACTGAGAAATATATTTACAGTTTTTTTTCTATCTTTAAGTGTAACCAGTAAAATTTAAAATGGCATAACAATAGCTAATTTTTCGTTATTGAAGTTAAAAAGTGATTATTTTTGAATTTTATCCCATTTCACCATCTACCTACTCTATGGAAGAAGAAAAATAAGATAAAAATAACCTATTGTGCCCCTTATAGATAATAAGTTGCATTTATCTTGTAAAATTGTTTTGTATCATTTGTGTATATGATTTAATTCAATTTGTACACTTAAAGAGTATGGATTGAATTTTGAGTTGAATTGTTGATTCCTAATCAATGATTCAAAATAATAATTGAATTTGTATTAAAAATCAACGGTATGCAGATTATTTAAATCAAATATTATATTTTTTATATTAAATAACTTGCTAATAAGAATCATTGAAATAATAAATAAGAATACCGAATTGTAAAATAGTAAGCAAAAGAGATTAAGTGGATCTTATTGAGTTATCTCTGGCAAAATTATTAGGCAACATCATCGAAAAAGAAAAAAACTTGAGAGCTTGTGTTATAACTTACAACTGTGAGTACAATGTAATGTTTGTGATGAGAATTCGATGGGTTACAACTTACAAGTGCAGGGAAGAGGTATATTTATAGTCTAAAATTCTAAATAACGCCTTGCGTGTTTTAAGTTCTTTATAATGATCATTATCTGCACAATTGAGTTGTTACATACCTGATTGAGAAACTATCAAAGTGATTTCTGAATTTTTCAGGAATGGTTTTGGGTGAAATTTATTACAACTGATCCCTACTGCATTCCGTGGCCACATTATTCTGGGGCTAAGCTAACCTACTTTGTAGTTTCGAATCTCAAGAGAACTAATCATTATTCGAATGCGACGTGATGCCATCTTTTACGTGTTGTGTTCTGATAGGTCCAACTGTCAAATTCGTATTTCATCCATACTGAAATCTATTATATTCCTTTTTTTTAAAATTAAACGAATAAATAAATTAATTTCAAGTTTCTCATTTTCAACAATCATCATTTAAGTTTAACTCAAATGATCCTTTAAGTTTAAGTGTTAGGTCTTATTTTCTCCGTGCTATATTATCTTTCGTATATGTAATTCTTTGTTTTTGCAAACACTAAACACTTATGATCGAGTCGTAGAAATATTCAAATTATTTTTTTTTCAATTTTGGTCATATAAAAGTCATGACAAAAATATCACCATAAGATCGAAAAAGAAAATTTTATCTTTAACAGAAATAAATTAGGCTTAAAGAAAAAAAAAATTGGACAAGAAAACTTCGATTGCGATCCTTATTTAACTTGAACATATTAAAACAGACGACATTTCTGTTGATTTTAAATAACTAGTGTATGAGTACGCGTCTCGCACGTGTTCCTCATATTAATAAGAATAAATTTATAAAAATAGCATAAATGATATTTGAAAGATGTGTGTGTAACAATATAAAAATTTAGAAAGAAAATTATGAATTTCATATTGATAAATGATTATGTTTAAATGTGTTATCCAGTCTAGCAGTTCTTTCTTTAAGTTGTTCTAATACTTTTTTCAATGAACAAAAACGTCAATAGCATTTGATTTAACGGTAAAAAAATTATTCGCTTTTACATAACCACTTAAATGCATGCATTATATATTATATACATTACCTCGAGACCTCCCTTGTAAGCTATCCCCTGCCCAATTGAGAGAAAAATTATGAATTTCATATTGATAAAATGATTATTTAAATGTGTTATCCAAATTTCCAGCGCTTCTTTCTTTAAGTCGTTTGCTCTTTTCAATGAACAAAACGCTAATAGTATTGATTTAACGGTAAAAATTATTCGCTTACATAACCACTTAAATGCATGCATTATATGTATATATAAATATTAATATTATCTATATATTTCAAATAAGGAATAATTTAATACATAAAATTTAGTTGATTTTAAAATTCTAAATATTTTTAATTTTATGATTTTTTAATTAACAAATAATTATTTTGAACTCTATTTTAAAAAAGGTAAAAAAGTAAATAATAGAACTTTTAATATAAAATTAAATTTAAAATATTTAATAATAACTTAATTTTAAATTTTTCATTTTACTTTACGGTATTTATTTCAACTCATTTTTTCTCTTTCTTCTTAATCTATGTGTTTAGTCAAACACTTCACATAAATTAAAATAGAAAAATAGTATAGATTTATCTAAACAGAGTGAATAACAAAAAATACTGACACCGAAATAACTTAAAGTATACAATGTTTCTATAATTTTTTAATTATTATAATATAATTTTTTTAAAGAAAAGAAGAAGAAGAAGACCATATATTTATGGCAACATATTTTTTAACTAAAAAAAAAAAACCCCAAAATTTTTTATTTTTTCATATTGAAATATTTTGATCGATAATTAATTAGTTTAATAAATAATATATTGATATATAAATTAACAAAATTGTAATTGAAAATCTTAAATGTTATGACTTTAAATATAGTTCAAATAATGAAAGATTTAAGAAGAAAAATTTTAGTCAATTTTAAAATATTAGAAGTTATATCTTTTACAAATTAGTAAAGATCTATAATAATTAACTAACAACTAATTAAGAAAATAGTAAAATGAAAATTTTATCTATTGTAAAATAATGAAGTGCAAAAATTCAATCAACATTTATATGGACGTTCGTGCTTATATTATAAAAACTATTTTGTTAAGTAAATAAGAGTAAAATATTATATATATATATATATATATATATATATATATATATATATATATATATATATATATATAAAATATTAAATTAGTTGACTTAAATCTGAAGAAATTATCAAAGATTGTTCCATTGGAATATTATATTGCATCTTCAAACAAAATCAAATTGTTTAAAAAGTAACCTGCATTAACCATAGCCGGCTATCAACCCTACATCTTCTTGTTTATTGATACAAAATTAGATTAACACTATTAATACATTCGTTTATGATGAACTGACCTCGCCTTGTTGTAAATAATTTTTTCACTTTTTTAATATATAATTATTAAAAATATTTTTAATATTTTTAATTTTTGAAAATTTTAATTTATAGTGTTTTTTTTTATTTTTTTACATTATATAAAATATTAATAAAAATAGATAAGAACTCAAACATATATGTAAAATATAAAATATAAAATATAGAATATAATACGAAAAAATATTATTACCTCTTCATCAACTAATGTTATAGTTATTCACGTGCCTTCCTTTGTTTCCTTTTTATTCTCTTTAACTAATCCAGATCCAATTACTAAGACTTTTATTATCAAAGTCTAAATCATATTGCCTTAAGCTATTAATTGACATAATTTTATTCACGAAATCCTTTCGTATTCCATTGCAATAATATCTAAAATAAATTAAAAACTTCAAACTTAAAAATATAAATAAAGCAAATAAAAATATTTTTAAAAAAATAATTTTATGAGATGAAGAATTAATTTACCTAAAATAGGATGAAACTCAGGAATGTATGAGTAAATGAAGAATTTTAGTTATGCAATAACACAAAATCTAAATCACATAATATCAATATAAGAATCGAGATAACATAGTATCAATATTAGACCAAGTAAAATAGATAATCTAAGTTAAATTATTTTGAATACAAACAATCAAATGACATAATTACTATATATTATGTTTTTCAAATTCATAACATAAAAAGAAATTCATATCATGAAAAAAAGAAGAAGATAGAATAACACAAAAACATACAAGCTTGGGATTAAATCAAGATATTGATACAGTAGGGTTGATGAATTAAATTATGCAATTATAAAATAATTATAGAAATTGAAAGATTTATAAATAAAAAAAAATTCGCAACAATCATAAAAACAAAAAAAAACCAAACTTAAATAAAAAAACTAAAAAAAATAAAAAAAATAAAAAAAATAAAAAAAATAAAAAAAATAAAAAAAATAAAAAAAATAAAAAAAATAAAAAAAATAAAAAGTTCCAAATTTGTGCTGACAAAACAAAAAGCTTTTTCTTTTTCCTTTTTCTTTTTTTTTTTATTTTTTTACACTATAAATAAAATTATGCCATAAGTAGAAAATCTAATATAATAAAAAAAAACAATAATAATACAAAAATTATAAAATACAATAATAATACAAAAATTATAATATAATTCTTTTTTTTTAATAATATTCAAAATAAATCAAATCTTTTCTTGAATATGTTTTATATAGAATCTTCTTTTGTTAATGTTATATTATAATTAAAATAATATTTTAAAATAATAATTATATAAAGAATAGTAAATGACAAAGTTTTATCTATTCCGATGACTTCGATGAAGGACAAAAAGTTCAATCACCAAAAATCTTCACATTTTTAATATAATAATATATTAAATTTATTTGAAAGTTCCATTGATTAAACCAAATATGCTCGCTTTTACAAATTTAGGAACTCATGTGCTTAATATAATTCAACGGATACGAAAAAATATTTACTGAAACTTGAGGAATCATTTGATAATAATTCAAATTCCAAAATGAAATGTACGTTATATTTTAAGAATCAAACCGTGATAATTTTGATCAATATTTTAAGATATATTTTTATCATTATATTAATATGAGAAACATTATAATTTATAATATTTTTCGTATAATTTTCAAATATCTAAATCTAAATTTAAAATATTAAATTAATCTAATTTAATTTAGCTCTAAAGATTAATTAAATTAAATCTCTTGAAATGAAACGTGACAAATAAAAGGAATGTATGAGGATCATTCAATGTTTTTTTACCATTATTGAAATTAGTTTTGCACGGACCGCCCCAATTTTGAGATGATCTTTATTTTTGCCCTCAAATTGGGGCCTTTAATTGAAACTCTTATAACTCATTTAGTGATAATTTTATATCCAAAATATTCTTAATTATGACTTAATTTGCTAGATATATTTTTAGGAGAATATTCGCCAAAGACAAGGTAAAATTAAGTTTTATTTAATTCGCAAAACATACTTTTACCCTTAATATATTTTTAAATATTTGAAATCTTTCTTTAAATTTCTTAACAAGTTTATTGAACTTATGCCCATGCCCAAGGCACAAATTCATAATTCATCTCGTCGTATTTATCCTCATACACAAATTCATGCTGCTGAATTTGTGTCTCGAGTGAATTTATGTCTCGTACACAAGGTCATTCATGCCGCCAATTTATGCTCCGATTAATAAATTTATACCACAACTTATACCCTAAACATAATTCATGCCGTCGACTTGTGTCTAGACATAAATTTATGTTGTTGAACTTATGGCCCGACACAAATTCATGCTACTGAACTTACGCCTGCATACAAATTCATGCCGCCAACTAATTGTCGGAAGCTAGTTAGATTGCTAATTTAAATGAAGGGAAGAGAAATTTGAATTTTTTAAGCTCCTTTTGTAAAAAGAACTGTCCCTCACATGTATATGAAAAATAAATGCGTACGCTATATTGAGAAGCATATCTTAACTATTAAAGAACAGAAGAAGGTTCCTCTGCACGCCATCGTCGCTGGCTTTCAGCTCGACTGACTACCGATTGATTGGTATATTTTGGACTAAAACTTATTTAAAATTTGAACTGACTGCTTTAAGTAACTCGGAAGTGTCTACCTTGGACCTGGGCGAACCACGCATCGTCACCCGTTGCCACGGTGCTAGCGTAACTGCTGAAGGATTCTCGTGTTTGAACCAACGTGTCGCCGGGCTCACTTGTGAAACGCCGGCAAGAAGCAGAATTTCCCCGAAAATTGCAGATAGACGCATTGCACCGATTTAAACACCGCTGCCAACACAAGAATCAAAGCTAATTTTTTTCCAACCGTAATAGTTTCAAATGTATTACCTTTTGAATACGTGTTTTCACACCAGCTTAACTTCAGCTTCTTGGCTATAAATAAAAGCCTTTTGCCTTCATTTTGTAAACAATTTTTCAAGGCTTTTGCTAGCAAATTTAGAAGATCATTCTGCATATTTTGAAAAACCAAAATTCGAGTTTATTGTGTAATTGCCACTGCCTTTCGAGTTCGACGAAATTATTGATGTTTGAGGCATCAAGTACACCATTAACATGTTAATCCGTTTTATCTTAGAAGAAATAATTAAAACCTCGAAGACAAACGAAATGATTAAAATTTCTTACGACAAACAGCCAATTTCGTGACCCTATATTATTCATTTCCTTTGTTTTGCCATATTCAACACAGACAACACTTATGCTCCACATAAATTCATTCATGCTAATAATCCTCAGGCTCTACGCATAAATTTATTTTGCTTAACTTAGCGCTTTCTAGAGCCACCATGTTTGGCCTGACACAAATTTATACTGCCGAACTTATATCACGCCACTAAATTTATGCCTTTTGGTATATAAACTTTAGAATTTATGCCATACAGAGTAACTTATGTCAAACTTAGCGTTGCGATTTTTATTTTTTTAATACTTTAAATATTAAATAAAAAATTTAAAAATTATAAATTTAAGAGATAAAAATTAAAGATAAATTTAAAATAAAGAGATTTTATGGGAATGATGCTTATTGAAAAGACATGAACTTGGTACAAATTTTCTTCAATGTTCCCCACTATCGACTCCATAGTCCAAAGTAGCAGTCAGTGCACCAAATGAGTCCTTCTGCAACTTGTCACAAACTCTCTTCAGCGCTCTTACGGTCTCTCCCTACCTTTAAAACCCCTCGAAGCTTCCAAACCTCACGCCTTCGTCACTCTTCCAGAAACTTCTACGCACTGAGCCCTACTACTGCAATTCACACTCTCATCAGGCCGATTTCCGTCTTTTCCATTAATTCACAGTCTATTATCGCCGTCGGAAGCGGAAGACGATCGATTATCTCCGGCGTTTCAACCATGGCCAGCGGCGAAGGTTCAGTTACGTTTCAGTTAACTCCGTCGAGCTTGTTGAAGATTCAGAAGGGTGATATTACTCAGTGGTCGGTAGACGGATCCTCTGACGCTATTGTAAGTATATCAGTATCTCTGCCTTTATATATGCGTTTGAATTTAGCTGAACCATTTCTAATTTTAAAATGTTCTAACTAAATTTTTTTTGTTAAAGGATGTTATGAACCTAAGTGTACTGTCTGATTAAGACATAATGAATATTTTATTTATATTCAATCAAAGTGCAACCATATGGCTTTTGTTTGATAAATTGATAATTTAGTTTTTCAAAATTTTTGTCTGTTTGTAGAGTTTTTTCTGAAAAAAGAAACTCTATTTACTTTCAATTATAACTATTTTGAAAAGAGATTTAGTTTAAGACAGAAAGACACTTTTGGAACTTGTGGAATTTGATCTTTTAAACATAGCATAACATTTATGAGTCTATAAGACTTTTTAATCTAGTAATGGCGGAGCCAAGGATTTTACTTTATGGGTTCTGGAATACAATTCTTTTTTGCTTATAGAGTTTTGAATAGATTATTTATACATATTAAATGAATTTTAAATGCAAATATAAGGTTTGAGCCTATGCTATGGGTTCTGCAGAACCTGTAACCACAATGCTGGCTTCGTTCTTGTTCATAACATTTGTGTAAATATAAAATCATGTCAGGGTAAACGGATAGTTGAAGCTAAATTATTCTCAACGAAGGGGCCATTTTAGAACAAACCAAAGGAAATAGGGTCACATAAACGGGGAGTCAATGGAGAAATTTTTACCATATCGGAAAAGTTTCCAATTCCTTAAAAACACAAAAACTACTTTTTATGTGAACCTGAAAATCTACTTATTCAACCGATTTTTGGCAGTTTGATTCGTTCCCGTTATCCCTAAAACTAAATTCAATTCATGTCCGGTTACTAAAAATGTACACCAAATCAAATCGACAAACAATCAGTTTTTGGTTTCATTTTCTCAAATCAACTGCAAACTCAATTATCAAATTCTTAGTAGACCTATGGGTAAGAGAGTGAAAAAGCATAAGGTAGTGAAGATATACAAGCTGGTTTGAACCCTGCTATATTGCAAAGTCTGGTATTTAAGTGGAGAAGGGTGAGGGCGGGCTCATTATCCACCCCGAGCTTCTGACCTGAGCTAAAAAAATATAATAGCTGTAGAGCTAGCAAAGATTAAAGTCACGCTTATTGTTGCTGAAGTACTACAACAACAACATACCCAAAGTGGGGTCTGGGCCTGTGGCAAAATGCAGATCTACTCCTAAATATATTCTAGTATATTTTGTAAAGCTGTGAAGAACTACAATGCTTTCCCTCTTCCTACCTCTCTGGCTTTTTCTTTTGACTGTAAATCTCAAGCTCTGGTCCTGGGTTCAGTTTACCAAATTCTCGAGTTCCTTCCTATATTTCTTGATCTTGGTAACCTAGATCAGAATATATACAGAGAATTCGTATAGTCAATTCAACAAATTTGGTTTTGAGTGATTGATTAGACACTGGACTGGCTCTATATATTGAAGCTCCAAAAAACGAAACTGAACGTCTAACAGCTTTGAGTTTTTTCTCGGATTCGAGTTTATAATTTTAATGTCAAAGATGGAATGGTCTCACTTGTTCTGGTACCAGCGGTTGTTTTAAGGCATCAGGAAGATGCATAACAAACATTTACATGATAAAGGAGTGTCTGCCTATGCATGCAAACTAGGCTACAACTATGAGCAGACACAATCCAAAAGTGTTCAGCCAGATACAGGGCCCTGATTGAGCGGTACCAGCGGTCATTATTGTACTTCTATGTGCCATATGCTTGTTCCTGGCTTTGAAATGAAATCAAATGCTGCTAAGCTGCCAGATCTCTTTGCTCGGTGAAATGAGATTTTGCTTTGAAGTGCTAAGTTGCTCACTGGTGCGGTGGACTACACGGGACCAGGTTTTAAGGGAAAGCAGATCCAAATACGGATACGGTTGGGGGGATTCTGCTAAAAATAATTCAAATATCTAAAACTAGAGCTATAAAAATGTCTAAATATGAGACATTATATGAAACTTACAAGCATTTAGAGGAGAAAATATGATAAAGAGGAGAATACCGAAAAGTGACCTAATAAATTTCTATACACTAGATATTCCATTTTCAATTTCTCACTTAGCTTTTGTTTTTATTTGTTCATTTTCCGTCGATTTTGGTCAAAGTACCCAAAATCGGATTGATCGAATCCGGTATGGATCCCACATCTACATCGTCAACACGGGCGCTGCACCAAAAGTGAAGAGTCCGAGCAACTTAGTCGAAGTACATAATATATTACAATTTTTAAGTCTTTGACTGCATTCTTATATGTTTTGTTCCTTAGAGAAATTTAATCATTCATTGAGAAAAAGTTGAAGATCTGATGATGAAACAAAGCAGCTGGCTATATCAACAGCTTGTCAACCTGAAAAGTGTTAACCTTTGATGAAGAAACGAACAAAATAACTCAACTTTGTATCAGCTTGACTTCAGATATACTGCTTAAATATCATCAGTACTTTGGAGTCATTTGTGAACTATAAACAATTCCAAGCACAATAAAAGAGGAACACAGAATCCCTATGTTTTTCCAAGAAATAAAAATATCCAATAGACCTTCTCTTTTAAGGCTGATGATATTTTTCAGTTCTGCCTGTTACCTGTGTTTGGGGCTTATGGATATATCGATTCTGTCTATCCTCTATGATATTTTTTTGATTGTGGCCTTTATCTTTGCACCATTTTTATACAGGTCAATCCTGCCAATGAGCGAATGCTGGGTGGTGGGGGTGCTGATGGAGGTAATTCTCTAATTTACTGCTGATTATTTTCTATGACCTATGTAGTTCAATTCTATTTTTTTTTCCATTTCTAGCCATACATCGAAATGCTTAACTAGAATTACGAGATGCATGCTATAAAGTACGAGAGGTACATCCTGGAGTTCGCTGCCCAACAGGAGAAGCAAGGATTACCCCGTATGTTGCCTGCCCGGCTTCAATAATGCATTAGAACGGTAACTTTTGTAGTATGTTGTCAAACCAGATTGTAAAAAATATTGCAGAGGTTTCAGATTGCCAGCTTCCCATGTAATCCACACTGCTGGACCAATATGTTGATGTGCTAACCCGAATCCTAAAGCCTCTTGACAAATGCCTATAGGTTTGTGTACGGGAATGATATTTTCAATATTTCTCGTGAATTGGTTTTGTTGGTTTACCTTATTTGATTCCCTTTTCTGTTAACTATACTGCAGAAATAGCCTGCGTGTGGCAAAAGAGAACAACATTCAGTATATTGCTTTTCCTGCCATATCATGTGGGGTCTACGGGTGAGTTCATATAGATTAACCATGCATTTCAAGTTCATAGGAACGTGAGCTGATTTAGCTATGCTTGTGATGGTTACTTCTCAAAACTAAATAATCTACCAGGCCCAGCTATTAAGGATGAAAGGAGAATATGTTGGGATTACTACATTAAGTTTTCTGCGTTATCGGACATTTCATTACTCTGATAATGGTTAATTTTTTCCTTTATGTTCTGTAGGGGATGACTAAAGTAAAAATCCGTTGCTATCCAACTGACATTAAGAAATGAATCCAGTTGTTATTATATTATCACCGCCAGCTAATTCTGTCTTCTGAATCTTTCTCTTTTCATTTCGCCACTTAAATTTAGCTAACCCTTATTTTTTTTGGCACAAATTGTCACATAAAAATATGCAGTCAATTCGTTCTTCTGTTTGTTTCATTGTGTGTCATTCACTAAATTCTGCCCAAAATAAATTTCTATATCCTGTGATTTATGTTGACTGTTGAATGAGAAAATTCGTTTAATAGGCCTTAGTTTGAGCATATGTTAGACTGTTGAATGAGAAAATTCGTTTAATAGGCCTTAGTTACACCTTTCTTAGGTTGCCGACTTTTAAATATTGCCACATGGTGCATATGATCGTTTGGAACTTCCATTTTATGAGTACTAGCTGCTAACTTGTTTGCATGTCAGTGAGCTAGGAAAGAAGATTTTGCAGAATGATCACCTCTTAGGAACAATAGATAATCTTACCTGCTATGGACTGTTGCCCCTGTTAAATCTTTCATCTTTTTTGTACTCTTCAGATATCCTTATGATGAAGCTACCGTCGCTATATCTACCGTCAAAGAATTTGGCAGTGACCTCAAAGAGGTATTATCTGCTTGCGATTTTGGTTGCTCAGAACTTGATTGCCAATATAGGTCACATGTTTGTTGAGACTATAAAATACTTTGTTTTTGATAACCAGTTGAGACTATAAAATACTTCTTAGTGTTCTTATCTTATGTTGTTGAAATTGTCTGCCTGAAGCAGAAAATGTTGATAGTGGTGGATGTGTACTAAAGGCGATAGATTTGTTGGCATCTTGTTTCTAGTTTTCTCTTTTATTTTTTGATTTTTTCTGATAAATATAGATAGCACATTACTTGCGTCTAGATAGAACCCAAGAAAGTGATTGTATATAATGGAATTGTAAAGGCTCGCACCTATGAAAGCCTGCCTCTTCACTGACATACAGTGTTCTTAATAGAAAAATATAAAGAAGTGTGAGATAACACCACAATTTTTGGAGTTAATTTTCCATGGTTCAAGTTCAACACTCTGAATCTCTTTTCTTTTCTAGAGAAGTCACAAAAAGCGCATGGGGACAACATTCTCTTTTTCATTCAATATGAGCCTATGACCTTACATTGTAGTTCTGGAACAGCTTGTGTGCTCTTATTTCAACTTTTAATCCCTTAGAACTAGAAGCTGCAGGATTGCTTAGCTGGTTAAAGTTCTTCTGTTGGGAACCACTTGGAGTGAGAAAGAGAAAATGCTTTCAGGGCTTCAAAAGAGATTTCCACCACAGTATGTGGAATTGAATTACCAATAAGCAATTTAAAAGAGCGATATCCAATTGTTGAAATGATGTACTGCTTGAATAACTATTCTAGTTGTTCTTGCTTAGTACTATTACTTTGATCATGACATGTCTTTGAAAATGTTGTCTGAAATCACCATATCATTTTTAGGATGAACTCTGAGGGACTTTTTGAGTCACTGGTGGTGAGGAATTCTTGGTGGGTTGATGTTTAGGGCTGCCTCTTAGTTTGCAGTTAGATGTTTTCATTAGAAGAGATCCTTTCTTTTCTGGCACATATTTTTGTTGTTGTTGAGAAAGGTAACAATATCATATATCATCAATGCGAAAGGTTGTGCATAAACCATAGTATTAAGATTTCAAAAGAAACAAAATAATCTCCTGCTCTTCTTACAAAGGGGATTCTATGATATTTATGAGAGATTCAGCATCATCTCGAAATGAATTTTGCAAATTCAAAAAAAAAAATAAAATAAGTATTTAGAGAGTTATCTTGACTCTTTCTTTGGGACAGAGTTGTGGTCTCCTTCAAAGTGTGTCGTGCTTCTCTCCTTCCACACAGTCCACCTTACTCAAGCAGGTATTATTTGCCACCAGGATTTCTGTCTAGCTGTACCTCCAGTATTATTCCAGCATGCCAACAGCTCTGTATTCTTTTTCGGCATAGCTTCACCTGATTCCTTTAATGTTGAGAAGAAGGAAAAGTTGCCAAATCTGGCCAGTAACTTTTTTTAATTGTGACTGAGAAACTGGGTCTGGAGCCCGCTTCCTTGGGCCAATCCACAGCCTAACTAAACTGGTGCATGATGGGCCCACCCTCTATCCTTCTCCTCCTGAATACCAAAGAAGTTCACTTGCTAAACATAGGGCTCAAACTGTACATAAGCATATGTTCCAACCTTCCCAATTTGAGCTAACCCTAGGACCAAATCTCGTCTGTAACTTCAGTGTTGGAAGAGATGATTTATGCTGTCAGAATCTTTTCACAGCAAACATTTAGAATACAGCTGCAACCCTCTTCCTCATTAAATTTTTCTGGAGTCAAGCATGCTCTCTAACTACTAGCCAAGAAAACATGCCATAAGGTATCTTCACTTTCCATATTTCCTTCCAACGCCATTTTAATCCCTGTTGCCCATTGTGACGAAGTGTTGTACATCTGATTTACAATGCGTACATACCTTTACATTCTAACAATGTGGTACTTCACAATCTACATGCAGGTCAAAATAATTTTCTACCCGAAATATCATGTTTTAAGCTTTTCAAATTTAAATTGATACGCTCCTATAGTAGTTTTCTTTCAATGCAACAATGTTACCAAAACCATCTCTATTCTGAAAATAGAATGTATTTGAGCATATCTTTTGCTTAAATAACTATCTTGAGCACCAGTACATTTTTCTTTGCTTAATAAGATCAGGTCCTTAAATTGCTAGAGGCTGAGGGAGTGCTGACTATAATTGTGTCCTCTTACATTTGTCATAATTGCAGGTACACTTTGTGCTGTTTTCAGATGAAATTTATGATGCATGGGTGACCGCAGCTTAATGAACAGTTGAAGAATTGATTAGTATGTTTCTGAGTATCTGGAAGATGAAGTTCGCAGTGGACACAGTTGAAGCAATACAACATACTCAGATATTGAAATGTCAAGAAGAAAAGAGGCTGCTGAATATTAGTAATTGTGTAATTGGTACTTTTCTATTCTATCCTTGCAATTAATAAACACCATATTTATTAGTGCTTAGCCAAGTGGCATTAACTGCCACTTGACCGTAAGGAAAAGAGCTCTAAGTTGGAGTTCGATAGTGGTGGAAATGGTCATTTGTACTTCCGCAGCTACTGCTAACATTATATGCACCTATTTGCTGGACTTTGAGCTTGGTTAGTCATGCTAATCTGAGAGACTAGAATTTTTTCATAGCATATAAATTATTATGAGTTACAATATCCTCAAATCTTTTTGTTGCTATTATTTGGTAGGTGTATGCGGTATTATTTATTTAGAATGCACATTGTATACGAAAACATGTCTGCTAATTGATGAGTCCTAAGGTGAGAGAGGCTACTCTCTCCGTTCTCTTTATAAGGTGAAAATTATTTAAAAATTAAAAAAACAAAAAAAACATGTAATTTAATTAAAATTATAATTTAAAATTTAGAATTTTTTAAAAAAAAAAATAACGATCACAATATAATACATATAATTTATAAAAATATATTGATTTAAAATCAATAATAATATTAACTAATCAATTAATTTGATATTATAATATTAAATATTATTAAATAAAAAACTAACAAATAAAAATATTAAAAAAATCATAAATTAATATTTTACTTTATTTACTTTATTTAAATTTTATGAGTTAAATTCTATATCTAAATTGAAATTAAATCAACTTAATTAATAAATGATTTTAAATCAGCTTTTTTTTAAATATTTGCTCCTAGCCAAACGCCTACCAAGTATTTGAACTAATCCAACCAGGAAATTACGTGGCGTAAAAGCAACAGGCCATCTTTTCACCCGTCAAAACACGTATAAAAGGGCGCTGTAGAGCTGTGTTTCCAGCGGCACTATCATCTACTCCACAGTCCACAATTGAAGACGAAGCAAATGGCTCTTTTCGAACCCTAATGACCAAAGGGACTTCGCCGGAGTGCTAGGTTCCGGCAAACAACCCGTGGAGTACAGACTTTCTCTCTTCCCGATCTTCCTTACGATTATGGAGCCTTAGAACCTGCAATTAAAGGGTGAAATCATGCAGCTCCATCACCAGAAACACCATCAGACTTATATCACCAATTACAATAAGGCCCTTGAACAGCTCCATGATGCGATCACCAAGGGTGATTCTCCAACCGTCGCTAAATTGCAGAGTGCTATCAAGTTCAATGGCGGAGGTTCGTTTCTCTCTCTATTTGTCTTTGTTTTCTTTGCTTGCGTTCTTACTCGCGCTTGCTATTCAAGGAAAGCACTATTGAGCGCTATGTCGAATGCTTTTAGTTCAATTGCTGCTGTTATTCTCCTTTTAGTAGTTTCCTAATTTTTCTGTTTATTCTCATAGTTTCAGTGGTTATGGTTTCTCGAAATGTGTGTTTGATTGTTATTTATATTAACCCTGTTTGAGCGCAGCATAGATTGTTGGCATGAAAGAGGATAGTTAAGTTAGGTTGACTGGCCTGTGTGAGAATAGACTAACTTTGATGAATTATGTGAATACTGGAATCTGAATAGAGGGAAACTGAATACATACAGAGGATTTATACAGCCGATACGAATTAATTTGGGATGGGGATGGGGATGTAGATGCATTTGATTTATAGTAATTGGTTGTTGTTTCATCAATTTGCAAGAGCTGGATTCACATTGTACTGGAAATGAGGGATTGAAGTTGCATAAAGGTTGGATGGTTTTGAACGAGATGGTGGATTATCTGGGAAAATTTGATTGTATAACAATTAAAACATCATTTATCTTTAAATGTCAATTCAATGAAATTTTAGGCATCTTGCTGGGGATTATAATAGTTAACTCTAATCAAACAAATGATGAGTAAGTTCATTACCCAAATGATTTGTTCTACTCTCAGAAAAGGGACAGAAATCCAATAATTTTGATGTGTTATATATAAAAGTAATTACATGGTCCCAAAAAAAGGATGTGGAAGAGCCTGATCTTCTTGCAGCATTAGCACTCATGGGGTTCTTGGGGAAGGAAAGAAAAGAAATAAAAGAAATTATACTGATAGATAATGACTATGTACACTTGATAAGAACCTTTTATTTCAAGTTTCTTGTGGTGCAACAATGAGGTTAGAATATTGGACATTGCTTGTAGAGAATCATATTATGTTGTACATTCTCCACCTTTGGGTATGAGAATTTTCCCGTTATTAGTAAATTATTTATCTTATCCAACAACATACCCAATGTAACTCCACAAGTGGAGTCTGAGGAAGGTGGGGCTAGAGAGGTCAAGCTTCCGATAGACCCGAGGTTGTTTCCGATAGACCCCGACTTAAGAAAATCATTTGCCGTAACAATTCTGAAAAGATGTTAAGATAGAAAGCTATGATGAAAATAATAAAGAAAGAAAGGTACTAACAAAGAAAATAGTAAAATAAACTAAGCAAAGAAACAATGTGTATAATAAAATTGAAGAATGGAATATTGCTAGCATAATAATAATAGTGTTGGAAAGGAAACATATAAGTGCTTTAATGAACCCTACTCTACCACTCCTGGAAGAGAGAAAACACTCAACTACTTACTAATTGCTTACCTTAATTCCCGATCTTTGTGCTCTCCTATCTAGGTTCATGTCCCTGAGCTAAAGATATGTCAGTCCCGTTAATCACCTCTCCCCAATTCTTTTCAGCCTACCTCTACCTTACCTCCGACCTATCACCACCAACCTTCAGACTCTCTTCTCATCGGGGCATCTCGTGCTCTTCCTCTTAACATGCATGAACTATCTCGCCTTTGATTTCTCGCATCTTGTTCACTATGGAGGCGACTTTCCATATATCTGTTTAATCTTGTCTTCCTAGTATGTCCATACATCTAAGCATCCCCGTTTCAACTACCTTCATCTTCTGAACATAAGAGTTCTTGATTGGCTAATATTTAACCTCATACAACATAGCCGGTCTAAGTCTAACAACCATACTATAGAATTTACCTTTTAGTCTCAATGACACATTCTTATCACATGACACGGATGCAAGCCTCTATTTCATCCACCCCGCCCCAATATGATTGTAAGGTAACATCCCTCGTTGATCTCCCTATCTCCTTAGATTATAAATTGAATATACTTGAAACTCCCTCTTTTATGGATGACTTGCACATCAATCCTCACCTACCGCCCGCCCCTCATTTGGTGCGACACTAAACTTTGGCAAAGTGTATGCACTCGTTTTAGTTGTTGTGTATCTCATCGATCGATATTATGTTGTTTGCAATAATACACCATGATAATTCTCCGAATATGTCATGCAAGTTCATCCATCAAAGCAGCACAAACAAAAACAAAGTTATGAGTTGATCTCGTGCAGCCCATCTTCACTAGGAAGTGATCCGAGCTTCCTCCCACTGTTCTAATTGGGGTCTTGGCTCCATCATTCATGTTTAGTGTATCCACGTACACCTCTATACTCCAAGCATCTCCATAGAACATTCCTCGAGACTCTGTCGTATGCCTTTTCTAGGTCAACGAGCGCATGTGTAAGTCTCTTTTCCTCTCCCTATACTGCTTTACCGATCTTCTTAAAGATGAATAACTTGTGTTGTCGATTGCGCCAACATGAATTCAGATTGATTCTCGAAAATGGACACGTTCCTCCTCATCCTCATTTCGACCACCCTCTCCCAAAATTTTTTAGTGTGGCTTAGTAGTTTGATACCCTTGTAATTTATTGCGCTTTGAATATCGCCTTGTTCTTGTACACTAGATCATTATGCTCCACATCCACTCTTTGGGCATTCTAGCCGTCCCGAGAATGAATTTACTTTATCCAGAAAAGGAAAATATGGTTCGCCAAAAATATTTACCTCTGGCTTGAACTCGAAAAACTAAAATATTAACTGTTGGATTGTTGATCAGCCTGGACCTGCCTTGGGTTTTTCCAATCCTGCTTTTTTTGTCTTTAGAGCGGTAAATCTGCAGTGTAAGTGGTCTTCATGTTTTTATTTTAAAAAAATTGTGTTCATTGTAAAGCCATTTCATGTATCATGCGATCACTCGTCAAAAATATATTGCTCCTTCTTGTGTAAATAAAAATATATTGCTCTTTATTCAAGTTAATTTTCTTAACTATACTTTCATGCAGGTCACATCAATCACTCAGTCTTCTGGAAGAACCTACTCTATTCGCGTAAGCTTAGGTCCTCAGATATTCTTATCAATTGACTTTGCAGAGAAATAACATAAAGCTAAATTCTGCTGTGTGAAGGTGGTGAGCCTCCAAAGGTTCTCTCGCTCAGCAATAGACACACACCAACTTTGGCTCTCTTGAAGCTTTAATACAAAAGATGAATGCAGAAGGTGCTGCTTTACAGGGTTCTGGTTGGGTGGTAAGTCTGCACTTCATTTCTCTCTTAATATTTGTTCTTTGAGAGTATTCAGTCTCTAAAATTCTGGCTCCATATAATCCCTTCTTAATATATGTTCTCACATTTTCTTTAGATGTATGCAGTGGCTTGGGGTGGACAAAGAGCTGAAGCGCCTTGTGATTGAAAAAAAAACTACCTCAAATCAGGTAACTTAGCCATGCACTATGCAAAAGTCTATGATCAGCAAAATCTATAATTGCAGTGCAAAAGCAGATGTCATATGATGGTTCTCTCTGACAACTTCTCGACCTACTGCATAGGTCCATACCCCTTGTTTGTAGACTATTTTGAGTGGAACGTGTTCATTTTCTGTTATCCATGCAAACAGGCACTATAACTGGAGCTTACCTTTGAAATAATTTTCCATGTGGCTGGATCTCCACTGCTATTGAGTTGATGGGCAACTCATAACAAAAATCTAATTGTAAATTTTAGTAGTCCCTGTCCTATATGAAGAGTCAGTCCTAATTCCCTGTAGCCTCCACTTTTCCATATTTTGGTTTCCTCTTCCTGGGTTTTCCTCTGAGGTTAGTGAAATTGCAATTGGTTCTTTATTTTTTGATTTTTCTCTGATCAGTATTCTGCACCATGATGCGTGGGCTTGTGCACTGACATTAACCTTTTAATTTTTATTCCTTCAATTGCTTCCATGTCTCGTCATACTGATTGATGCTAGTCAAGGTTGCATGTGATAGCTATCTACTTTTCTGCAGGATCCTTTGCTATTAAAGGATCAAACTTGGTTCCTCTATTGGGCATTGATGTTTGGGAACATGCATACTACTTGCAGGTATAATTACTATACTGTATAATGCTATAATAGCCTAAATGTGATATTATGATATGAGAACATTCCATGTGATGCAATGAGTTTCTGCAATTTTATACCTTTCTTATTTTTCGGCTAAGATCAAGTGACTTTCCCCAACGTTTTCATGTAAATCGTGATTAGTATTGGTACTCATTCCTTGTGAATATTTTGCTTCTCCTTCAAGGTTAAAAACTAGATGCTCTTGGTATTTTGATATATTGACTAAAGTTCAGGAAAAGCTGTTCGTTTGTGCTAAAACTCCTTATATATGGGAAGTCCGACCACCCAATTGCATTTATTCTTGTGATTGAAAGTTATCTGACAGCTGTTTTTGCTCTTCAAATTGCAGTACAAAAATGTGAAACCAGATTACCTAAAGAATATATGGAAGGTCATGAACTGGAAATATGCTGGTGAAGTTTATGAGAAAGAATGCCCTTGAGAACTGAGATATTTACGCGATACCGAGACGCATGTGTCTGTATAAATTTTGACTGAGAATTTAGTGCTCACTGTCGTGCGAGTTATCCTGTTTGTATGATATGTGGAAACTGAATAAGCTAACACTGGCTGTTGCCAATTTTGCCTTGTGTTTTCTGCAGCTGCGCATCCAATTACAGTACATTGAAAGTTGCCTAGATATACAAAGCTAAAATCTTGCTGTCTTTAGAACAACCAACAACATACTCTGACCACAATGAGTACGCTGCTGGAGTATAGGATCAAATGGCCTTTGTTCGATCGAGGAGCAGGGATATATATGAGTTGACAGCTTATATGTTCTTTGAGACTTGTTTCCGGTGAGATGTACACCGGAAGGAGGAATTGACACTACAAACACTTTTCACCGGTAGTTCTCGATTGAAATTTAGCTCGACTCAAGTCGACAAGGGACAGACAACGTCAGTGAGGATGAAATGTACTGCATAAAGACATCAAAGTAACAAGATACAAAATAAATGCATCAACAAATAGTATACATATCAAAGAATAAGAAATTATGGGAAAACTAAGTAATACTACTAAAAGGACAAAAGAAATAGGTTAGTCCACTCAACAAAAATTCTCTTCTTCCGCTGTTTTTTAAATTTTTTGTGTTAAATCAAAATCAAATAAATAAATTAAAACTGATGGAGTAGAGTGCAAGTGGATGAATACGTAACTGGGGACATGTAGTTATTACTGGATTTAATCAGAAATTAAGCAGACGACAAATTTGCAAAAATTAAAGCACAATTTCTATATACACAGGTTTTTCCCTAAAAATGTTTTCTTCATTTCCAAGAAGTAAATCTTTTGTGCAGCCCCAGAAGATCCTGCTAGCTGCAACGTAACACAATAATGAGTGTAGCTTATTTTGTCTTGTTATATCTAAATTTTTAAAAAAATACGGAAATGATCGATTTTAATATCATTGAAATTGTTTCTGTGATTGGTGAGGCTTACCACACAAGTGTATCTAAAAAAGAATGGAAATAGAAGAAGAGATTAAAGGGCAGTCCCGGTGCACTAAAGCTTTCACTATGCAAGATTCTAGCTGACCACAGCGATCTATTATACGTAGCATTACCAGATTTCCTTAGCAGCTGTTTTCACAAACCAACCCGTGGACCTTCGTGGTTTACATGGTAGCAACTTTACCATACTCCAAGGCCTGTCTTCAAATAGAAAGATTAATTCATGAATTTTAAGTTTTAAGTATTAATAGTATAAAAACATTTATACTCGGGCCATATGTATATATATACAGAGAGAGATATAACCTAATAAAGGTAGTAAATTCAACTTGCTATAGTAAGATTAACCTACCCGAGTATTGCTCAGGCTTAATTTTTACCCTAAGGAATTTAAAACAACAATAACATAACCTTGGGGTTTAGGGATAGTGATGCGCAGAGATGGTAAAATTAACCTATGAGATCATATCTCGCTTCAACTTGTTTAAATTTGAGCTAATAATCCGCCATTTGTTAACTCTATCATTTTGACTCCGCCTCAAATTCAAATTCTTAACTCATACGTAGAAGTTTTAGTAGAGAAACTATTTTTAAATTTTTTTACCACGTTGAACATCATATTAAATCGTGTATGAAAAGGAAATATAGTAAAGAAGAAGCCATGCTGATAATAATGAAGAAAAAAATAATAAATAAAAAGAGTAATGCGATAACCAAAGCAAAAAGAAAAAGACGAAACAATAAATAATAATAAAATCGAAAAAATAAAGATAATGTAAGTTAATATACAATATATATATAGGGACTATGTGAGACGATATCTCGCTAACTGATAGAAAGCATCTCTTTTGTCCCTCCTGGACCCGAAATCGCCAATGAAATCATAATAAGTCAAGTTCTTCTTGCCTGGGAGAGTAGCTTCGAGATATCTTTTTATTTTGAGGAGTGAGGCTTCATCATCCGACTCCTTATAAATGATGTTAGGATCGACCGGTTCATCCACCTTTATTTATATTCTTTCTATTTTTGAATTATCAATGAAGAATCTTTCTCAAAAAATCTCTCTAGTAAAACGCAATTGCCGAGTTCAATTCAAGGTGCACCTTGCTTTACCCTGTGTGGCGAGGAGCCGACATCAGAGGTGACAAACCTTTCCTGTGAAGAAATAATTTCCCTTGCACTTGATTTTATTCAACAATTAACCAAAATATTAATAATTAATAAATAAATAATAAAAACGAATAAAAAAATATTCATTTTTATTAATGAATTCCATCTAAATTATCAACCACTTCTGCCAAATCTCCGAAAGACTATTTTATTTTATCCCTCCGAATAGAACATGCCCATAGGGGTGGATACCCCAATTATCCGTAGAAAGACGTCGATGTGAGCTCTCAGAAGATCAACCTCGTTATCCCGAAAGTATCTTTTATCCGTTGAGCGACTTCCACTTTCACTAGACATCATCGAATCACTAAGGCCGGACGAATATATATATATATATATATATATATATATATATATATATCTTAAATTGTTATGTTATTAAATTTGATGAGCAATAATCAAGTGTAGTTGTCACAAAAGGTCATGCAATGATTCACTAAACATAATAATATATGTCTGTAATATAATAATTACCAAGTAAGCATGTCCAGATTTTATTCAAAACTACAATGATTAACATGTACTATTAATCACTCCTTATAATACAACAGTATGTATTAGTTCACCTCTTAAGAAAAGAAAAAATTAAACATTCTATTCTCTACTTCTTCTTCTATAACAACAAATGGCTGCACAGGCAAAGAAAACAAAATCCAGTTTATTGTTATCTATAGTCTTGTTGGTACTTGTTGGACCATTAGCTACATCAAGAGGGTGTTGTGGTGGTTCTTTAATGGGCTGGTCCACCTAAATCACAAGGGGTGAAACTAAGCCCAACAAACTTGTTGATCAGAGGTATGATGAACATTTTCTGAGGATAATAATATCAAGTCTAAAGAGGATTATGGTGGAGATGAAAATGGATATGATAATTTCTATAGACAACATGAAGATATTCCAAGTCCTGGTGTAGGCAATTGAAATGAAAATATTAATATCTGATGCCTATTTCCATAATGAAATAATATCCGAGCTAGTTTACGCGTATTTCAATTAAAAGCTATCAGGTACCTCATACCTCTGTATAGCTTCTTGAAAATGCATTATTATGTGTATTTACAAAATTTTGTTTGTATGTGTTTTACTTTCTTCCCAATATTGTGTATGGTAAGATTGGGAATTTTCACATTTAGTACTTTTGTACTAAATGTTCCCAAATACTTTTTCCGGTTTCCGCAACCATAAACACTTGTTATTCTCGTATTATTTTATTCACAAATATTTTCTTTTCTAATTTTGTTATAGCTACACATGGAGTATTGACGAAGATGCTTGGTACCACACCTTTACGGTTGCTGTAAGAAATAAATGATCATCTTACATTGAAAATGTATGGTGCCCGATAATTATTCAAATTAACCTCCAATTACATAGTCGTAAATGCTTCATCTAAGAAATTTTTGTATTGGGTAAAGCCGGCATTTAACTTCAAATATTTATTTTTTAAAAATACATAAATATTTTTACTTACTTTTAATGTTGATCTCGTTATCTCAAAAGTATATGTATGTACTTCTAGTCAAACATTATGGGAGGAGTGTGAGAGGATAGGGTGGGTTTGGGTGGGTGGAGGAGGTGTTGGGGTGGGGCTAGGGCAGTGGCGTAATGGTGTACACGTGGAGGCCGGAGATTGCCAACCCTGAGATAGTGAGGAGGACGATCGTGAGTGAAATATTATTTATGAAAATTGTTTTCCTCATTCCTATTAGGAAAGTCATTTTTCGGGATTTTGAAAAAAATTTGTTTTTCTAAAAAAAAATATTTTAATTAATCAAACATGAAAAAATTAGAAAAGACTTTTTCAAAAATAATTCTTCCCATACCAAACACACCCTTAAATGAAACCTTTAGGCTATCAATGTAAATCAATTTTCTTTTTGTTTTTTTTAAATTCTTTTTCATGTTTCAGTGGTTAGCCATAACCCCAGTGACATGTCTCCCTTGTATTGCAGCGATTAGTTTAAATATAATGTTTATTTTGATTGTTATTTAAATTTTATTATATCATATTACAATTCATCATTGCTCTACGACGAAAGTCTCATTTTTTATACAACGATTGATTTGGATGTGATCACACCGTAGCCTTATGTTTTTCTTCTCATTTTGTCTATATTTATTATCTTACTTAATAATTCTATTTTATCATTACCCTACTTTTTTATAGTAACTTTTCAATAGGTTTGTCCTTCAAATTATGAGGTGTGGCATTATGTAACGATGAACAACAAAATGATTTATCAAAACTTAATATTCATTAAAATGATACAAGCATTTATCTAATCCAATACAACACAACATAACACAATACGATGTATTATAAAACAATACTTTAACTGCTGCTTCCATTGTCATGAAGAAATGCCCTCCACTAAGCAACTCCAAAGAACAGTCCTTATTTTGACTTTTCTATTATCTTAGTGGGCTGCCATGAAACCATTTCACAAAATATATAGAGTTTTTCATTTTGCAATATAAAAGCAGAGGTCCTCAACTATACAAAACAAGCCCAAGTTCCATCCTTTCCCAAGAAATAGAATTAAGCTGCAAAATCAAAAAATGGGAAGCTTTGGGAGTTGATAAAATGGCCCTACTTGCATTTACTTTGGCAATTTGTTTGCAGCCAGCACTGCTGTTGCTGGATACTCTTATGGCTACACTTCTCCCTCTCCTTCAAAGTACTACAAGTCACCTTTTCCTTCAAAGCATCATGTACCCTCTTCTTACTACAAAAAACCTACAAAACCTATTGAACATTATTCACCACACTACTACAAGTCGCCTGCTCCATCAAAGTACCATAGCTTAGCTAATAGTCACATATAAACATTCTCCATCACATTATTACAAGTCGCCCGTTCCTTCAAAGCACAACTATAAGTTCCCATCGCCGATTAAGTATTACAAGTCACCTGCTCCTTCATCATACTATAAACCATCTCTACTATAAATCTTCCACTCACCACCTAAATACGTCGAGAAATCACCAACGTACTATAAGTCACCCCCTCCACCATACAACAAACCGCCTCATCTACTATAGATCTCCTCCACCTCCAACAAAGTATGTCGAGAAATCACCACTACTATAAGTCACCCTCCACCTTACTACAAGCCACTTCCATCTTACTACAAACTTCTCCACTCTCCACCAGCATGCCAGAAATCACTTTTCACTTTACTATAAGTCACCCTCCACCATACTACAAGCCATCTCACTTTATTACAAATCCTCTCCACCTCCACCCAAGTACGTCGAGAAATCACCAACTTACTATAAGTCATCCCCTCCACCTCCACCCAAAATATGTCGAGGAAATCACCAAAGATACTATAAGTCACCCTCCCTGCTACTTTACAAGCCATCTCCATCTTACTACAAATCCTCCACCTCCACCAAAGTACGTCGAGAATCACCAAACCTTACTATAAGTCACCCTCCACCTTACTACAAGCCATCTCCATCTTACTACAAATCCTCCACCTCCACTAAAGTACGCCGAGAAATCACCAAACTTACTATAAGTCACCCCCTCCACCATACTACAAGCCATCTCCATCTTATTACAAATCCTCTCCACCTCCACCCAAGTACGTCGAGAAATCACCAACTTACTATAAGTCATCCCCTCCACCTCCACCAAAATATGTCGAGAAATCACCAGCATACTATAAGTCACCTCCTCCACCATACTACAAGCCATCTCCATCTTACTACAAATCCCCTCCACCTCCACCAAAGTACGTTGAGAAATCACCAGCTTATTATAAATCACCTCCTCCACCATACTACAAGCCATCTCCATCTTATTACAAATCCTCTCCACCTCCACCCAAGTACGTCGAGAAATCACCAACTTACTATAAGTCATCCCCTCNGAAAAAATTAGAAAAGACTTTTCAAAAAATACATTCTTCCATACCAAACACACCCTTAAATGAAACCTTTAGGCTATCAATGTAAATCAATTTTCTTTTGTTTTTTTTTTTAAATTCTTTTTTCATGTTTCAGTGGTTAGCCATAACTTGTGTGACATGTCTCCCTTGTATTGCATGATTAGTTTAAATATAATGTTTATTTTGATTGTTATTTAAATTTTATTATATCATATTGTTAAATTCATCATTACCTAATGACGTAAAGTCTCATTTTATACAACGATTGATTTGGATGTGATCACACTGTTATCTTATGTTTTTCTTCTCATTTTGTCTATATTTATTATCTATTTAATAATTCTATTTTATCATTTACCCTACTTTTTTATAGTAACTTTTCTAATAGGTTTATCCTTCAAATTATGAGGTGTGGCATTATGTAACGATGAACAACAAAATGATTTATCAAAACTTAATATTCATTAAAATGATACAGTACGATTCAATCCAATACAACACAACATAACACAATACGATGTATTATAAAACAATACTTTTAACTGTCATTAGCCATTCTATTGTCATGAAGAAATGCCCTCCACTAAGCAATCAAAGAACAAGTCCTTATTTTGACTTTTCTATTATCTTAGTGGGCTGCCATGAAACCATTTCACAAAATATATAGAGTTTTTCATTTTGCAATATAAAAGCAGAGGTCCTCAACTATACAAAACAAGTCTAAGTTCTTACATCCTTTTCCAAGAAATAGAATTGGTTGCAAAATCAAAAATGGGAAGCTTTGGGAAGTTGAGGCAATGGCCTCTACTTGCATTTACTTTGGCAATTTGCTTGGTAGCCAGCACTGCTGTTGCTGATTACTCTTATGGCTACACTTCTCCCTCTCCTTCAAAGTACTACAAGTCACCTTTTCCTTCAAAGCATCATGTACCCTCTTCTTACTACAAAAAACCTACAAAACCTATTGAACATTATTCACCACACTACTACAAGTCGCCTGCTCCATCAAAGTACCATAGTCATTTAATAGTCACATATAAACATTCTCCATCACATTATTACAAGTCGCCTGCTCCTTCAAAGCACAACTATAAGTTCCCATCGCCGATTAAGTATTACAAGTCACCTGCTCCTTCATCATACTATAAACCATCTCCTTACTATAAATCTTCTCCACCTCCACCACCGAAATACGTCGAGAAATCACCAACGTACTATAAGTCACCCCCTCCACCATACTACAAACCGTCTCCATCTTACTATAGATCTCCTCCACCTCCAACAAAGTATGTCGAGAAATCACCAGCTTACTATAAGTCACCCCCTCCACCTTACTACAAGCCATCTCCATCTTACTACAAATCCCCTCCACCTCCACCAAAGTACGTCGAGAAATCACCAGCTTACTATAAGTCACCCCCTCCACCATACTACAAGCCATCTCCATCTTATTACAAATCCTCTCCACCTCCACCCAAG
>JACEIK010000983.1:272729-288832 GCA_018107945.1 Datura stramonium | reverse complement strand
ATAAAATCACATGAAAATGTATCAAATAGCTTAGAAAACACGACTCATTTAAGTTGTAAAGCGTATCACGGGACCTATATTATTTCCCGTGATCAGTACCAGCCAAACACTGGCCCGTGTACCCTCGACCATACCTGCGTCAAGCTGGGATGCTAGAATCCATGGGTCTGCTGCTCTGACCCCTAGAGCCTGATCATGCCTAGGTATGGATGTCATACTCAATGCTGAATATGCTGGGGATGAAGATCTTTGGTTGGTCTCCTGTGGGTGCCCACCACTTGACCTCAGCTGAGAGAATCTATCACTATCATTCCTGGCACTCTTGTCCTCTCTCTCTCCTATGCACCGCCTCCATCTGCTGAGCGTACAAGAATATCCAAGGGAAATCCATACCCTGATAGAACATAGCGGTCCTGCAATTCTTGTCTAAATAATCCACCACCCCATGAACGAATCTGCTTACCCGTGCCCTCTAATCAACCACTAACTCCGAGGCGTACTTTGATAGGCGAGTGAACTCAAGGGCATACTCTTGCACCATCATCTTCCCTTGCCTAAGATTCACGAACTCGGATACCTTCAACTCCCTCATCTCACGAGGAAAGAACCGATCTAGCAACACAACATGGAACTCCTCCCAAGTGACAGGTCTTGCTCCCGCGACTCTACTATCTTTACATTATCGAAACCAGATGTGTGCGACCCCTTTTAGCTGATATGAGGCCAACTCAACAAACTGAAATCCATTCACCCCCATGACCTGGGTAATCTTCACAATCTCATCAATGAACTCATGGGGTTCCTCATCTACTTTTTACCCAAGGAACTCTAGCGGGTTCATTCTTAAGAAATCTCTGACTCAAGGTGCTGCCGCATTTCCTTTTTTCATAACATGTGCCACTGCCTGCTGGTTGACCTGAGCGGTCAAGACCTACGCTATCATTTGAATGGCTGCCCAAAATTCAGCATGGGCTATTGGCTCCGGTGCATGGTCTCCTAGACTGGTGGGGCATGCTGATGCCTGTCTCCGTTGCCATCCTCGTGGCCATATCAATTCCCATTCTTCCTACCGTTAACTCTGTGGGGTGCCATAATTCTGCAATCGCAAATAGCACGAATTAGAAGTATACGGAGACATTTATTTGCATGAAATAGATCAATAATTATTTATTATTTTTAAAGCTTTCGCTATGTTTTTATTCAGATTGCCAATGCTACGATAGACCATGAGTTGACTTGGGGTTACTTGTGACTCCAAGTACCGTGTCTCATCAAGGGTATAGATTCAAGCATGAAAAATATGACAGTGCAGGAATGTGCTTTATAGTTCACCTGTTTGCCAAAATATGCATCAAAGATAGTGTCACGACCAGAACATAGGCCCGAATCGAGACACGGGACAAGGAACCCCGAAGGACTCCAAGTTGACCCATGACATGAACATTCATCTAACTCAATCAAAAAAAGCGGAAGAATTAACATGATAATCTTAGCAGAAGTCTGAAATAAACATAACATCAGAATACACAAAATTTGAAGTTGAATACATCCTTTTTGTCTAAAAGGCCTCTAAGTCTGATGAGTTGATGGGACAAGACCCCAACTAACTCGCTAAAGATGAAAACTGAAAATATATAACGAAAACTGATAAAACATGGTCCTCGGGAGATGAGGACTCACCAATAGGTGTAGGATACTAACTCTGGAAGGTTTGCTAAAGACAGGGCTCAGTCTGAGTGCCAGGGCCTATATCATGAAATGATACAGCATTGAGTATGCGGTCAGTACATGGAATATACCGAGTATGCAAGGTAAGTAAAACCACTTAAGTAAGAAAAATCATTTAAGACATGGATAATATAAAATATAAACATATAAGAATTTGAGAGCAGGGCTTGCATGCTATTTTTCTAAAATCATGATCTCAACATAACATAATATCATAATTGAATTGATTGACCCAAAGCTAGAATCGGATAGTCATAAGTAAAGTTGTACATTGGGTCAAACCTTCTTTTGAACATATATAGATATGTATATCATGAATGATGAATATGCATAACTGAAATTATGAGGAACACTGAGGGACTCGTCTTTTAACCGACATACCACGATAGAGCTTACGTAGTCCCAACTATCACACTCAAGTGGGTAGAGCCGTCCGAAGCCTTGCTAGGGCTAAGGACGATACCATGATATCGATATCGAGCTCGAAGCCCAATCGGGGAATGAAAAATCTCACAAGGGAGGTCCCAAAGTATATATATATGATAAGTATAAACCTACATTGGCGTGTAGTTTTGAGGCATAGGATGATAGACCCTTAGCCTAGTTGATGCTAGACACTACTGCCAAAAACATGGATATGCTCTCCATCATTTTTTAATGAAGCTTACGATCGTCTATTGACGAAGCTCAATAATAAAAATACATATCAAATCCAAAATTGTATATGAGGAGCTCTTGCTCAAACCATACCACAAGCTGAATATAAAAGGGATTCTTCGCTCCAAAACCATGGGGTAAGCTTAGTTTGAAAAATCATAACTCATACTTGAACATGTGGGCATTGCTCGATACTTTAGCATGATCAAAAGTACATAATTCACTTGAAAACATGATCATAAACATGTGTAACTAGAAAAAATGTTTTTTATCATATATATATCCTCATACTAGAACATTCATCATAATTCTCAACTTTCATGCACTTCTCATGATTGGGCATTTTAATTTGTAAAGCTTGAAACATAATTTTAAAGTAAAACAACGTAAAACTTTCCTATAATTCATAATTCAATAGTAAAAACACATTTAGATCATACCCATATAGAGAATTAGGAATTTCTTGCATTGGGTTGAAACCCCATAGAATCAACATAGGAATTACCATGATTTATAGAGAGATTGGGCATGGATATTTACGGATTCACCAATTCATAACCCTACACACCTCATAGGATCTAATTCTGCCACTTTTCTAGTTTCCCAATGAAGATTTGGAGAAAATTTGAAGAAAATCCTACACTTGATCACCTCGTAAGCCTTCAATTTGCGTGCATGGATATGAATGAGCCTAGGAGGTCTTTACCCTTAATAAAACACTTAATTTTAAACCTAAAACAACGTAGATTTGGACCCTAGGACTTAGGAATGATGAAAATAGCCTAAATGAATTTCCTAAAAATTAAGCACTACCAGTGACAACGGACGACAGAACAATCCGTTGTTATATCCTAATGTCCATCATTACCACTAGTTGCTACTCCCTGAGTTAAGGTCTCTGATCCCTCACCACGACCGTATAGGACATGTCGTTTCTAGCTCTAATAGCTCGTTACTGCCAGTCGTCATCAGCACTACCTTAAACTGGGACCCCTTCCTATGACTACTGACCACAACCCATTGTTACTTGATTACACGACTCATCACTTAATCCTTGAACAAGGGCCAGCCTCACCATGTCCACAAAAACTGACTCATTACATCTAGCGACGGGTCGTTCCTTGACCCGTTACTGCTAACTTTGCCCTTGCAGTATCTCACCACGGACACCTCCCACGGATCGTTGGTGGCACCAATGATCCGTACCATTACCCATTCTATGATAAATTTGCATATTTTTATGAATTTACTTTTTTAAATCTCGAGTGTTATAACCTAGGAGCCCAAGATCAGACCTGGGAGTCAAAATGGCGAAAAATTGAAATTTCGCTGCAGGTCACAAGATGAATCATGAGGAGTGACCATGAATCGTGATATGACTCATGGTCCATCAAGGTTGGGAGGGGTTGTTGAGAAGTCCACGGGCATGACCACGAGTCATGGTCAGGCCTTACAACTCGTGAGGTCTCCTGTGGCCTAGACTAATTGTGGCATGGAGGCTTTGGGCAGTAGAAGCCACGGGTGGTGAGCACGAGTCATGGTCACCCACCACGAGTCTTGGTGTCTTCCGTGAGGTCCCCTAGTGATTTTGAGCAGTGTACCAGATGACTCATGACCACGAGTCATAGCCTGGGAGAACTAGTCGTCTAGTCCCTCGTGGGGACTGGCAGTCATCCGAATTCTGCGATTTTACTAAGGGCTTTTCCGTAATTCCTAAGTCCTAAGGGCCTATACTACGTCGTTTAAGGTTCATTTCAGTGTGTTTAAGGAGGGGAAAACCTATTCTAAGCTAGTTCATTCCATGCATGCAAACTTGAGAGTTTGAAGAGAGATTTAAAGCAAGTTTTGAAGGTTTCCATTGAAATCCAACCTTAGGCAATTAGAGAAGTGGTAAAATCATCCCTACCAAGTATGTAAGGTTATGAGTGGGTGTGTTCTTCCTCACCCATGCCCAATTTCTATCAAATCATAAAAATTACCTGTGATCAAGTATGGGTTTTTTACCCAATTGCATGATTCTTCAATATCTATACATAAATATGATTAGATTATATTTATATTGATGAATTATGAAGCCTGGGAAAATTTTAAATTATTTTCAATCCAAATTATGTTTTCTAAATTATGAAATTAAATGTCCATGAATGAGAAGTTATTGAAAGAGGAGAATGATGATGATCGCATGATGATGAAAAGCATGTTTCTTAAGCTACCCATGATTATGATATTGTTTTCAAAATGAATTGAGTATATTCAAGTATGATAATGCTTTGGGCAATGCCCGTGTGTTGATTTAAAATGATGATCTTTTTTCTGAAATAAGCTTACCACATTGTTTGGAGAGAAGTCTCCCAAATTTCACATTATTAGCTAGTGATATGTTTCAAATTAAAGCTTCTCATATGCATAAGCTCATAATTGATATGTATGTCATTATTGAGCTTTGTCAAAGGACAATGTTGAGCTTCATTTTTATATGATGTCGAGTCTATGCATGATTTCATTATTGAGCTTTGTCAAACAACAATATTGAGCTTCATTCATACGATGTTGAGTTATGCATGATTGCATCTTAAGCTTCATCAATAGACGATGTTAAGCTTCATTATATACGATGTAGAGAATTACATGTTTTTGGAAGAAGATTCTAGCACCGAGTTGGCTAAGGCTGATAACCCTATGCCCCAGAATTATGCGCCACTGTAGGTTGATACTATCATATTGTTGGGGCCTCCCTTGTGAGCTATCCCCGGCCCAAATGGCCTATGAGCTTGATATCGATATCATGGTAGCGTCCTTAGCCCTGGCAAGGCTCTGGATGGATCTGTCCACTTGAGTGTGATAGTCGAGACCACGTAAGCTCTATCGTGGTATGTCGGTTAAGTGACGAGTCTCCCATTATCTACATGATTCAGATTTGCATATTTATAACTCATGATTATTACTTCAAGCATGCATGTTCTAAGAGTAAGGTTTGGCTCATTGTTTATCTTTTCTATAAGTGTCATATTTTGGCTTGAGTCATTCGAGTCAGTTAGAATGTTACAAAACTATGCATGGTCATACTATGAAAAGATTATGATTTCAGAATGAGTGCATGTAATTCTTTCCTCTTAGATTTGGAAGCTTATGGTATGTTATGAAATGTTTTAAATGATTTACTTTACTTGAGCAGTTTTAATACCTTTCATACTCGGTACATTCCACGTACTAACCACATACTTTCTATATTGCATCGTTTAATGATAGAGGATCCAGATCTACTAGGCTCAACCGGAGTCAGTAGTCGATTATCGAGTTAGCTCCCTTACTCGGTTGGTGAGTCCTCGTCAGCGGAGGACTGGGCTATAATTTTCACTTTATGTATTTCCAATTTCGGTATTGTTGAGTTAGTTAAGGTCTTGTCCCATCAACTCATCCATACTAGAGGCTTTTCGAGACTTATGTTTGTGTTATCTACGGATGTTATTACGTGTGATATTGAATTAGACTTAGATGAGATTATGTTGATGTTTTCTTCAATTTTATCTAATTGAGTTAGATGTAGCTTATGCCATTGGTTAACTTGGAGTCTCTCGAGTCTCCTTGTCCCATGTCTACGATCCGGGCCTCAGGTCAAATTACCATTTGACACGAGTCTAGTCTTAGGAACTTTTGAGGTATTATAGATAGTAGGTGATCGAGAGCTTGGGTGAGTAGGTTTTTTCATTGAATAACGAGACTAACTAGTCAAGAAGTTATAGGACCTCTATGCTTTATCGGGACATCAATTTTCCTTGATTGGTTTTCTGCACACCAGTGTGAGATGAAGGTGGTGCATTTGAGATAGAAAGAGAAGTCGAGGGCTAGGATAGATAGTTATAGGCTCTCCCGGGGAAAGAGATCGAGAGGTGGACATCTCGTCAGCGGCCCCATTAGAGTCATTAGCTCCGGTTCCTGTCGGCCAATGCTCCATCAAGATTGCGGGGTAACCGGGGGCTTGATGCATTAGGACTGAGGACGAAGGCATGCAGGTAGAGCGTACCTTTCCGATCTGCGGAAAGTGTGGCGGGAATAATATAGGGGAGTGCCTTGTTGGATCGAGATATACATTTTGGGTGTGGCGGAGCCGAGCACGCGAGGTGATGGGGTATCTGGCTAGGTAGGATGATGGTAGATATCATGAGACTGCAGGTTCCGCACCAACACAAGCACAGAGGCTCAGGAGATTGCATCCACCAATGTAGGTGGTGGTTAGCGCCAAAATAGTTTTATGCCCTTGTATCTCATTAGGAAGCCGAGGCTTCACCGGATGTAGTCACTAGTATATTACGAGTATTCCACTTTGATGTATGTGCCTTCTTAGATCCGAGGGCTACTTTATCTTTTATTATCCCACATATGTTTCTAGTAGTTTTTGAGTTAGTCCAAAATCCTATCAAAACCCTTCTCAATCTACTCTAGTTGGTGATTCAATTATAGCTCGATGGGGTACAAAAATTGCCACATCACGGCCCTTGATAACCTCGGCAAATTTAGTAGAGCTAGGCATGATAGATTTGTTATCGTGGCATGGATTGGCTACATGCATGTTAGTCCTCAATAAATTATAGAACCGAGTGTAGTAGAGTTACGATTTTCGAGTGAGCCACTCCAAGAGTGGAAGCATAGTTCGATTGTGTTTGTAGGTCGTTTATTTCCTACCTTAATGAATGAAAGATGATTTCTAAAGGTTTCGTGTACCTTCTATTTATGGTCAAGGATGCTACATAAAACCCCCGACTATCCAGTAGTTCTTGTAGCGTGCGAATATCAAGAAGTATTTATTTTGGATGATCTCTGAAATTCCTCAGCCCCGAGAGAGATTGATTTTGGTATTTACCTTTTTCCCAGATACACAGCTTCTATATCTATTCCTCCTAAAAAAGTGCTTGAAAATTTTGAGTTAAAGGAGTTGGAAGGAGCTTTGAAGGATCTCTTAGACAAGGTTTTCATCAAACCTAGCAATTTCCGTGAGGGCATCGGTACTCTTTTCCCAGGTAAAGAATGGTTCACTTCGGATGTGCATTGACTATCGGCGGTTGAACAAGTTCCCATCGAGAACATGTATCCCCTCCAAGAATAGATGACTTGTTGTACCAACTTTAGAGTTTCAAGTGTTTTCAAAGATATACCTCAAATTAGGATATCATCAGCTCACGGTTAAAGAGAGTTATATCCCAGAGACAACCTTCTGGACATGGTATGGTCACTATGAGTTTGTAATTATGTCGTTTGGACTAACGAAATGTTCTGAAATTTTATGGATTTGATGAATAGGGTGTTCAAGATATGTCTTGGACAAGTTCATGATTATGTTCATAGATGACATTCTCATATACTCTCGGAGCAGGAGAGTGTGCCACTCATTTGAGAGTGGTGCTACGGAATCTTGAGATTTCCGATTGTATGTTAAATTCGGCAAGTGTGAGTTTTTGTTAAACTTGGTTGCATTTTTGGGTTATGTGGTGTCAAGTGAGGGTACTCTGAAGACTCTCAAAAGATAGAATGCGAGGAGGTGGCCTGAACTAGTGAGTTTCTTTGGATATCGGGAGATTCTTGGGCTTGGGTGATTACTACGGGAGGTTTTGTGGAAGGTTTTCATCCATTACAACACTATTGACTAAGTTGAACCGAGGAAAAGTGAAGTTTCAATGGTGAGGCCTATGAGAAGAGCTTCTAAGAGTTGAATACTTGACATACCTCGCGCCCTTGACATACCTCGGCACCAGTGTTGACTCTACTTGAAGGTACTGATGGGTTTGTGGTATATTGTGACGCCTCAAGGACCATCCTCGGTTGTGTATTAATGCAGCACAGTAAGGTTATAGCCTATTCTTCCAGGCAGCTAAAAGTCTATAAAAAGAACTATCCAACTCATGACCTCGAGTTGGCGGCAGTAGTATTTGCCTTTAAGATTTGGAGACATTATCTGTGCAGGGTCAATGTGGATATGTTTATGGGACATTAAAGCCCATAGTATGTGTTTAACCAGAAGGATCTAACTCTATGTCAAAGAAGGTGGTTGGATCTTCTTAAAATCACTATATGTGTGTCCATTACCATTCGGGCAAGGCCTATGTGGTGGCAGACTCTCTTAGAAAGCTTTTTTTAGAGAGTGCATCCCATGTAGATAAGGAGAGGAAAGAGTTAGTGAAGGATATGCATTGGCTTGCAAAACTAGGAGTTTGTCTTGTTGACCCGGCAGATGGTGGTGTCGCTGTTAAGAATGGATTAGATTCTTCCTTGGAGACATAGGTTAAGGATAGGTAAGACGAGGATCCTATTTTGGTAAAGTTAAGGAAGTTGTTCAGAATCAAAAAGTGGAGGTTTTCTCCCAAGGGGGAGATGGTGTACTGCGATATCAGGGTCCTTTGTGTGTACTGGGTGTTGATTACTTGAGGGAGTGGATGTTGCATGAGGATCACGATTCTTGATATTTTATACATCTAGGTGCCACCAAGATGCACTGTGACCTACAAGAAGTCTATTAATGGAATGGCATTAAGAAGGACATAGCAGAGTTTGTGGCAAACTTTCCAAATTGTCAACCGATGAAAGATGAGCATCAAAGACCTGGAGGTGTGCTCCAAGACATTAGTACCCCAACTTGGAAATGGGAGGAGATCAGTATGGATTTTATTATAGGGCTGCCTCGTACTCGTTGACAGTATGATTCTATTTGGGTTGTTGTAGAAGGTTGACTAAAGCAGCTCATTTCCTATCGGTCAAGACTACCGACTTAGTCGAGGATTATTCTAAATTATATATTCGGGAATTATTTCATGGAGTGTCCTTTTCCATCATATTAGATAGAGATACTCAGTTTACCTCCCAGTTTTAACGATTGTTTTAGAAGGGACTTTGTACCCATGTCAAGCTAAGTATAGCCTTTCACCCGCAAACGGATGGTCAGGCTGAACGGACCATTCAAAATCTTGAGGATATGTTGAGAGCGTGTGTGATTGATTTCAAACGTAGTTGGGATGATCATATACCTCTCATAGAATTTGCATATAACAATAGTTACCATTCCAGCATTAAGATGGCTCTATTTGAGGCTCTTTATAGATGGAGGTGTAGATCGCCCATTGGTTTGTTTGAAGTTGGTGAAGCTATGTTGATGGGATCAGATTCAATTCATGAGGCTACGGAGAAAGTTCAGCTTATAAGGGGAAGGTTGAAAATGTCTCAGAGTTTCCAAAAGTCCTATGAATGTAAGAAGGAGAGAACTTGAGTTCGAAGTTGATGATTGGGTGTTTTTGAAGGTGTCTCCAATGAAGGGAGTGATGAGGTTCGGAAAGAAGGGAAAACTTAGTCCCCATTGTGTTGGCCCGTACCGTATTGTGAGACGTGTTGTCAAGGTGGACTATGAGTTGGAGTTGCCCTCGGAATTGGCTTGAGTACATCCAGTTTTCCATGTGTAGCTTTTAAAGAAGTGCATGGTAGATCCGACTTTAGTTATTCCGGTGGAGAGCATTTTTGTGAAAGATAGACTTCACTACGAAGAGGTTCTGGTTGAAATACTTGATCGTCAGTTTTGGAGGTTAAGAAACAAAGAAGTAGCATCAGTAAAGGTTTTGTGGAGAAATCATAATGTTGAGGGAGCTATGTGGGAAGCCGAAGTAGAGATAATGGCTAAATACCCGCATCTATTCCCTTCCAGTTCAGTTCTACCTTGAGGTATCAATTTCCTCCTTGGTACTCTATCAAGCTTCATGTTCAGTCCGTGTGTTCCAATTTCATTTATGTCAGTGCATATATGTGTGATTCATGAATTCAGTTCAGTCATGTATTTCATCCCGGAGTCACTCACTCTGTCAGTTTTCAACTTTAGATGTTTAGTATATGGGATGTTAGGTTTCCCTAAGTGATTCAGTATGTTTACCCCACATTTGAGGATGAATATTCCCAAGGGGGAAATATTGTAACACAACGGAAGTGCCTAATACTAGACTCGGGATTTGAAATGGGAACAACAGAAAAATTTGTGATTTTGACTTAGAATGACTCATGGTACGAGTCATAGGAAGGAAGGACAAGTCGTAGGAAGAGTCGTGAGAAAGACTTGGAGTCTAGGGTCCAGACCACAGGTCATGGTAAATGGGTACGACTCGTGGTCAGTGTTGTGGGGGAGATGAAGTCATTAGTGATGTTACAACTCGTGACAACAAGTTATTCCCAATTATGCAAAGTTCCATGAAAAGTCAAGTTATGATTCTATTATGGTTTCGATATTCCTAAGAATAAATTAGGATTTATTATATGATTTCTCTTCGAGTACTTTTCATGGATTTATGATTGTAAAGTATATAAAGTTTCCACAAATATACATATTTTTGGGATCAGTGTCTAGCACTGACTAGACCCGACATTAAGGTAAACCCCACTATCTCAGAACTACATGCCACCGTAGGTGCGTACATATATTTGTAGATCCCCTATGATATCACACCATGCACGTCACTTGCTTGGTAAGCCTGGGACGGCTCCACCCACTTGAGCAAAATAGTTGCGGTATCATGTAAGCTCAATCATGATGGTATCAGTTAAGACGAGTGCTCCCATTGTTCCTCATGATTTATGCATTATTATGCTTATGTTACTTTAGCTCAAGTTATGTTTTTATAAGGTATTTCTTATGACTATTATCATGACTAGATTATGAATGGTTTGAAAATCTTGAGCCCTCATGTTTATATTATGATATTTATTTCATGTTCATGTTGTCTTACTCTTATGAACTCTTATGTATTTTAACTGTCTGTTTTTACTTACTTTGCATACTCAGTACATTTCAAGTACTAACCGCATACTCTATGCTATATCATTTTATGATACAGGTCCGAGGGATCAGTCTCAGTTGCACCATTAGTCCTACTTGCCTCTCAGACCTGTTTAGCCAGTGTTGGTTAGTCCTCATCCTTCGAGGAAATTCAGTTATCCATTGATATGTTATTTAAGTTATAGACTTTTGTCGAGCTAGTTAGGGGTGTTGTTCCATTAGCTCATATGTTATGTTAGATGCTTTTTACACAATATGTAGAAAAATTAGCTTGTCAGTGTTGATTCTATTTTAGATTGATATGTTTGCAGACTTCTGCTTAAGATGTTTTGATATATCAGTTTAAGTTTGTTTTATGCTCTTAGCTACTATGATCATTCCTTGGGTCGACATGGAGCCTCTCGTGGTTCCTTGTCATGTATATCTATCCGGGCCTATGTTGGGATACGTGTTTTCTTCTTTTGCTCTTACTCAATTTATCTGATATTTTCTTACTGCTCTTACTCAATTTATTACTCCTACTCTATGACTTTGATCACTATCACTTTGTGATATAGGCATACAAGTTTATATTAACAAATATAAATAAATTTACAAGTATCAAATATAATTGCTTAAAAGATATACAACAACTAGTTAGTTGTTATTCATCCAATTTTCCTCCATGCTTGTTTCATTTCCATCATTCTCGCATTCTTCCTCGTCATTTGTTTCATAATCATCATTTGATTCTTTCCCTCCTCTTTGTTCATTTTCATTATTCGAGTCTTACTCAATATTTTCAATTGCAGTAATCTCATTATCAAAAAATTCTTTTAATGTATGTTCAGGATGTTCTAAAGAATGTTTTAACTCATTATCCACTATTTGATGAATAACCATCACATCATTTTGTTACACCATATCTAACACATTATCAATCTCAATCCTACCTACGGGCTTAGTCTTTATAACAATCTACCCATCAGCCTTCTCTCTACACAAAGGATATGGAGCATAATACACCTGTTAACGTTTTGTGCAATGATAAAAGGAATATAACGATCATAATGCTTGTATGCTTAAATTCAATTATATTATGTTGTTGATTCACCTTAGTACCTCTATGTGAGGGATCAAACAACTTACACCAAAATAGTATTATCTTTTTTCTCGTCCATCCAGGACACTTAACTTCTATGATCTCTTCTATTACACTTTAATAATCAACAGTTTGGCCATTACTGTCTACATTACCTTTAAATCACCCTATGTTATTATTGGTTTTATTATACTTAGAAATTACTTATATTTGAACCTTGAAACCATTCATACAATACTTATTCATTGACTAGATTTGACTATCAAGCCCGCGTGCAATATCTCTCACCTGTTGTAAATGTTCATTAGTACTATTTTCACCATGAACCCATAAAATGTGAAATAACAAATATATTCTTTTAGAAAATTTATATATTATACTTATATCTTCAACATGAATTTTAACATTTACATAGTGTTTCAGCCAATCAAAAAACCTTGTTTAGTATCACTAACCCACGAGCTAATAGTAACTGTCCAATATATTGAGATTTTTTGTTAGTTTAACCATTAGTATTTAAATGACATAATTCAATAAAATAATTCAAAACTTACTTAACATATGATTTTTTGTTAGTTTAACCATTAGTATTTAGAACATTGACCTGGTTGATTAAAAATTAAAGTTGGTGGATCACTATCACCGTCATCATTGTGAGTTGGCCTATTTCACATACTTGGCACTTGCTTCCCGAAGTATTAAGAACAAAAATGAGCAGTTTTTCTTGCAAGATAAGATTCATAAATAGATCTGTCAATCTTAGACCACTGTTTAGCAGTTCTTTTGCACTTGCCAGTAGTACTGTATAATTTGATGTTAGTTACTAATAAGATAAGAAAAAATAAATAATTCATTTATGGTATATTAAGTCGGAATCAGTATCCCTCGAATGTATACATCCATCTGTATTGAACTAGGCCTTTAACGTGCGCCTCATGTATGAGGTAAATTGGTCAATATTTCATCATATCAAAGAAGCTGCATAGGAAGATATTTTCCAACTTAGTGGTAACCATAGGAATATTCTGATCCATCCTTTCTAATTTACTCTTCCACAAAGTGTTACAACACAAATATTTGAAGAACAAACATACTTCTGTGATTGGTTTTAATATCTTGTCAGGTAGGCGGTTAAATGCAATAGGAATCAAAGTTTTCATGAAAACGTGACAATCATGTCTTTTTATACCACAGAACTTTCCTTTATTCATATCTGCATGCTTACCCAAATTTGAAGCATATCCCTTAGGTATCTTCAAATTCTAGACCCACTAACAAGTCTCTCATTTCTTATTCAATGTGAATGAAAAACTCGTCTTGGGCTTTAACATTTTATTATTGTGAGATATTTAACGTCATAGTTCCTTTCTCTTGCAATATTCCTTTAAGTCCATTCTGACTTTTGGATTATCATTTGTCTTACGGTTAACATCCATCACTGTACTGAATACATTATTAAAAGCATTTTTTTCATTGTGCATCACATCTAGATTATATCGTAAAATATTATCTTTCCAATATGGCAACTCCAAAAATATGCTCTATTTTGTCCAATTATGTACAACATCATATCCAAAAAGTATAGAAGGTGTAGCTTCTGTCACCTTAGGCAACCGACAAACTCTCTCCCAAATTTGTTTTTTTTGACAATGATAGAGGTGGTGGATCACTTTCAATCTTATTCTTTTAGATGGACGTTTTATTTTTATAGATTCATGATCCATTGACAAATACAGACAGTAACAATTAAACCGTCAATTTTTATAATCATGTTTTAAAGTGAATGCTTTACTCTTTTTCATGCAATACGGGCAAGGTAACTTTCCCGAGGTCATCCAACCAGACAACATCCCATATGCAGAAAAATTATTTAATAGACCCCATTAAAGAAGCACACAAAAAGAAATTCTACATAGTTGATATGGCATATGACACTACACCANATGACACTACACCATCAGACCATTATTGTTTTAGCTTTTTTATCAAAGGTTGCACATAAACTGTCATGCCTCGAGTCTACACCCTAGACGTAACATGGTACTTAAGGCCACAAGTGACACTAAGTTAACCCTTGGACTATCATTCACTAGAAATCAGAGTATACATGCACAGCGAAACTTAAAATAATAGCATACAAATATTTAAGAAAGACAAGTCTAAAAGTAAAATGTCCAAATATTTAAATAACACCTAAAAAATTGAAAGTCATGTCTGAAAAAAATTTATCTAAGAAGTTACTAGGACAAACCCCTAGCTAACTCTAAGTCTAAACAAACTAATAAGAAACTGAAGAAAGAAGTTATGCCCTTGGATAATGAGGACTCACACTTCAACTGCTGAGGCGGAATTCTCTGGACTGTGACTGCTATCTGTGTTGAGCCTGAGAACCTGTAGTTGTATCATGAAACGATACATCATAAAAGTATCCGTCAGTACTTTGAATTTACTGAGTATGCGAGAGAAATATACCCCACGATAAGCAATACAATACTGAATTTAGAAAACATGCAAGAATCGTCTAAAGCTACTGAACTGAGTACTGATATAATGGGATGGTGTAAAAGACCTTGTTTGATGGTCAAGCATGCTCTAAGTCTGATTCTAACCTAAAATGAGCTAAACTGAATTGAACTGGATTGAAGTATACTAAACTGGACTGAACTGGACTAAACTAGTGGGAGAGTCTCTAACAGACATATAACCACATAAGCTAGACGTGGTGTCTGATTTATAAACCCCATCAATAGGACCTAATATACCTTGTTAGGTTATAAAGACATGAATTGGGTGATCACAAAATTCTAGGGCCAAACGGGATAATAATCTGAAACTGAATCCTACACTGGTAACGTAGTTCTGGGATCTTGGGTTCACTGGAACCCCTGTCCACTCTGTGCTAAGTCCTACTTTCACTGGAAATCCTATTCTGAACTACTGAGCTGATAGCTCGAAACTGGGGTCTAAGAGGTAGTGGATTGTGATCTTCCTCGCCCTGCCAACAGACATTCTTTAATTCGATGCCCAAGCTGTCCACAATCAAAACAACCTTCTCTACCCTGTAGACACTCTCCAAGATGATTTTTACTGCACTTTAGGCACAACGTGGGCCTGAGACTGAGTGCCAGATGACCCACCCCTCCGTTCTTGGCAAGACCGAAAGGTTGGGGTGCTGGCTGAGCTAGGTGCTGGGGCCCTGTGTTGCTGCTTCTGTGTGGAACTCCTCCCACTCCACCGGTCCTGCTCCTGCTAGTCTCCCCTCCTTCCACTGCTTGTACCAAACCTGAGCTACCCCTTTAAGCTGGTAGGCAGCCATGTCAGAACTCTCGGAGGAGCTGACACCCATGATATGGGTAATCTTCTTGACTTCATCAACAAACTCTTGTAGGTCCTCTCCTACCTTCATTCCCTGGAATTTCGGAGGATTCATCTAGGTAAAATCTCATACCCGAGGAGCAGCTGTAGACTCATTTGTTGCTACTGGAATCACCTATTGGTTTACTTGGTTTGTTACGGTCTGGGTAAGCAACTGAATGGCCACCTTAAATTCGGCGGTTGATACGGAATCGTCCTAAGGAGCTGTCGGAGCTGGTGGGGCGAGCTTGTTGGTGTTTTCAGCCCTGCGTCCATTTCCACTCCGAGGAGGCACTGTTCACTGAAATGAAATAGAGCATGATTTAGAAGGACATTTCTGGAATTGAACGTTAATGCACAATAAAGTATATGGACAAAAGGGGATTTTTCCTAATAACATCTCGTAGCCTCCTCATCATAAGTGTGGAGGGCTTCACACACATGAAAAGGACTCTACTCGATGAGGCTTTTAGACATTCC
>JACEIK010000983.1:240799-272496 GCA_018107945.1 Datura stramonium | reverse complement strand
GTCTGAAAACCATCTAGCTGAGGAGTTACTGGGACAAAATCCCAGCTAACTCTAAGTCTAAACAAACTAATAAGAAACTGAAGAAAGAAGTTATGCCCTCAGATGATAAGGAACCCCACTTAGACTGCTAAGGCGGAATACTCTGAACTGTGACTGCTATCTATGCTGAGCCTGAGAACCTACAGCTGTATCATGAAATGGTACAACATATAAGTATGCGTTAGTACTTTGAATATACTGGGTGTGCAAGAGAAACATAACCCAAGATAAGAAATACAATACTGAATTTAGAAAACATGCAAGAACCGTCTAAAGCTGCTGAACTGAGTACTGATATAACGGGATGGTCTAAAAGACCCTATCTAACGTTCAGACATGCTCTAAGTATGATTTTAACCTGAACTAAGCTAAACTGAATTGAACTAGATTGAACTATACTAAACTAGATTGAACTGGACTGAACTAGTAGGAGAGTCTCTAACCGACATATAACCACGTGAGCTAGATGTGGAGTCTGATGTATACAGCCCATCGATAGGGCCCAATATCCCTTGCTGGGGTATAAAGACATGAACTGGGTGATAACAAAAGTGTAGGGACAAGTAGGCCAATGATCTGAAATTGAATGTTACGCTGGCAAGGTAGTTCTGGGAACCTGGGTGCGCTGGAACCCTAGTCTTCTTGGTGCTAAGTCCTACTCCCACTGGAAATTCTATTCTGAACTACTAAGTTGATAGCTCGAAACTGGGGTCCAAGACAGTCAGAGACGCATAACTAAAAGTACTCTTAGAGTCTTATCAGACCAGATGCTGAAACTGGGTTGTAAGATTGGTCAGAGTTGCTTATCTGGAAGCGTCGTAACCGTCTAAAGAACAACTGATACTGAACTGGGGTCCTGGGTTGGTCAGAGCTATAACTGGAATGTCATGACCACCTAATGGACCAATTAATATGAGTTCTGATTCATATTCTGATAACTAAGAGGCACTATTGTCACCTCGGGGAAATCTAAAGTCAAACTGAGTGGTTGACGATTTCTGAATAGTTCTGAAGGAATCTTACATTTTTACTAAACTGAGCTACTGAGCAGCTAATAGAGATTTCAACTCATTCCGATAACACTGGAATTTCATAGCATGGCAACCACTTGTGAATTTAAGAGAAATTAACATCTGACAAGGATAGAATCTCTATCATATATAAGATATTTTTCTCATCGTCTAAGTATTAAAAATTCAAGGAAATTCAGCCCAAAACATACTTCATTCAACAAACAACAATTTATATGCACATATCTTTTCTTGAAATTTTGGACTGGAATTCACTATTTCAAGATTCTAGGTAACTTTTGTACAAACTGCTGGAAAATCATATCAATAATAACGGGGATATCGTTCTATAAGAAATTAATGAACTATGACATGCAACATCTTGCACTCAAAAATTTAGGGCTAAAAACTGATAGAAACTAGTAGAGGTTTTTTTGGGGGGACACATGGGAAGAACAGTTCCCTTGTTGAATTCCAACATACCTAGTGAAAAACTCGAAGAATTTCCTTGAGGAAATGAGAGGAAAAGGATTCCCTAGTTGTTGCTCTGAAATGTTCTGCGAGGAACTCTGTGTACTTTGTTTTTTCTCGAAAGTCTGAGTGAGGAATGAGGGAAATAACCCATTACCCCCACTAAAAGGTCTGAAACTGAAGCTAAAACGATGTGCTTTAGGGTACAAAAGCTTAGAAAAGTTGAATTTTCCCTTAATAAAGTTTCCTGAAAAATAGTTCTGGCCCCGACCACGAGTCGTACACGATGTCACGACTCGTGGTCACCTCTCCACTTTTCCAGCTTCTGAATCTGGACACGACTCGCATACCACAACTCGTAGTACCATCCTACGGGTGGTACTGTCAGTCGTGGTATCATCCATCCATACAAACTATGACTTACCCACGACTCCTCATCATGACTCGTTGCTACATCCTACGACTCGTACCATGACCTGTGACAACTCACTTTGGCACCACTGAGAATTTCACCATGACTCCTGACCATAAGTCATATCTACGCGCCATGATTCTTAGGACCACCCGTGATATGACCTCAGGCTCCCAAAATTCATCACGATTCGAGTGATGAGTTGTAGGTATTCACAATGATTCGTACCTTGAGTCGTCCTGGTGCAAAATTCCAAGTTTTTTTGCAGTTTCCAACTTCAATTCTCGGGTCTATTTTAGGCCCTTCCTGGGTATTACATAAACACAATCGAACTTTTTGGATTACGGGGACCCAGGTTAATATATAACAATCAAACTTTTTGAATATGTAGTTGATAGTCTGCACGGACTAGATATTTATCTTTAACTTAGCTGTTTGCCTAAGAATCAAACAGGTTGTCTAACGTGTTTTACTTAAGAGGATAAATGCAGTAAGTAAAGAACACTATAATTTTAGCATGAAAAACATCTGACTCAAAGCTGAAAAACCACGACCTATACCTCCACAAGATTTTATCCAACTTCACTAACTTCAAACAGCCTCTTCAAATAGCAGATTACAGCACTTGTAACCTAAAGGAATTATAAACTCTAATTCCTAGTTGCTCACACTCCTCCAAAGGAATATGTCCCTAGTGTCTCCTAGTATACTCTACTTGAATATAAGATCTTCTTAATACAATTTATAACACACTGAATTAAGATTACATCAATTACAACTCAATGACCAATTTCCGGTATAAGATTGCTAACTCTAGCCTATTACTTTACTAGGACAAATTCGTCAATTGAATTTCTTTACACTTCAAATGTTGTAAACTATCACGCTTTGAAGATTTATTTTTCTCTCTTGTAAGTGAAGTTTCTTTGAGAGGTTTCACTTCTATATTTACACAACTCTTCAAAGAGTTCTTTCCTCTTTCAATCTCTTTGCAGCAACAACCTTTCCCCACCTTAGAGGTTCACTCCAACTAGGAGTCCTTCATTTGTGTTTTAATCAAACTCCAACTCTTACAAATCATCAGATGTTTATTTCACTTATCTTGTGTGACGTGGTTTAACCATCTCTTGATGCGTGAAATTTATCTTCAATTTGGACATTATACTGCTGCCATTTCAGGTCCTTTAGATAGTGAATTTAACACTCCCTTTGAACATCTTGGCTGACATGTTTCATCATCTTTGTCAATCATTAAAATTGCATAGATACCAACAAATTTCCTCTTTTGATGATGAAAAACGTCTTGCCCCATACCTTCAATGATATCTACCTATACAACCAACAGGTGAAACGCTTTATCGAAACAAGTCAGTCATATGGGTTATAAACATTGCACAGCCTATATTCTTCCCCCTTTTGGCATCATTGAAAAGAAAGCCAATTTGAGACACTAAAAAACTTATGGCCACTGGGGCTATCTTAAAAACAATCAAATATCAATCTTATGAAAACATAATGAAGTATTAAACAGTGTAGAGATACGAATCAATATAAGCAAAAGGCAACTCTTTCATTCGACTGACATTGATCATGGTACAATGACACAAAATAATATAGTTAATAAGGAATCAATTGAGCAATAGGAAACAACAAAAGGAACAATAAGACTAGGAATAACAACAAAGATAGGCATGAGATTGGAGAATGACACGATTAGGAGGAAAAGGAAAATGGAAGCATCTTGTTCATCTTATGAATAACTTCCATATGGTCAGCTCTTTCTTTAACAAGAGTCAGCTCCATTTCATCATTCTTTTCTCTAGACAGCCTTCTCTCTCTCATGATCAGCTTTTCCATTGTCTAATTCATCAATTTTGTCACCTAAAGTAAGTCTTAGATGCTGCAAAGGGTTTTTAGCCTTTTTCATTGAAGCAGGTAAGACGACATGGTTCACTTGACCTAAAACATCTTTGGTAGTTTGGAGAGACAAAACATGAATAGGCACGGAGTAATCATCAAAAATGATACCCAACCAAAACCAATAAGGAAGAGCATGACCTCTTCAAAGAGCGAGCTTGAGGAGAGGATCAAGAGGGAGTTTTGAAAGGAGTTTTAGAGGAAGGTTTTGATGGAGTTTTAGAAGGAGATGTCAATGTAGGTGGATAAATAGGTTTGGGAGCATGTTGGGGAGTAGGTGTGAAAGGAGATTTAGAAGCAGATTTGGAAGAGGAAGGAGGAGGTTTCTTAGTCTTTGGCAGGAACAGGAATAGATGACCCAGATGTCTTCCAATATAGAGACCGTAATTTCTTCGGAATTAGCTCAGCAATAGGAATCCCATCATTATCAGCAAATTGAAGAGGGGTTACTTCCAATATAGGACTAGAAGAAGGGGAAATGTTAGAAGGCATAGCAAATAAAGTGGAGAATTGGTTTTTAAAAGAGTTTTGTGCTACAAAATCTGTTTGAAGGGAGTGGGAAAACAAACTCTCATGGGTTGAGTCTCTAATTTGTGTACCACAATGTCACGAGACTTAGGTGGGGGAGTATTGGTAAGGACTTTGCTAGTGGAGGAAGATAGATTGTCCATTGCTAAGCTAATATATATTTATTAGGGAGGAACTTTAGGATGAAGTATCTTAAGAAGAAAGAGGAGCTTGTGATCTTAACTTCATCCAACTACACTATTTATAGGAGAGACAGGGAAGGTGGAATGTGTGAGAGGATGTGATGTAGTTCAAAGAGTGAGTGGCTAATGTGACAATTTCTGCTTTTGAGACAGACGGTTAAGAGAAGTCATAATTGAATGGAATAGGAAAGCTTAGACATTTAACATTACTCACTATTTAGTTAGTGTAAAATAGTACATACCTGGCAGCATCACTAAAGTTTGCATATGAATTTGTAGACTCCATCACTGCATAATTTAATGCAATATTATGTTACAACAATATCAATAAACTAGAATTGGGATGCATAATTAAATGTGCAATACTAAATTGAATAGGAATTTGAAAAATAAAATGGGTGATCCCCTTAATCTGGCTAATCATTGAAGGAGGCTTATGCAATCTTAATCATCCCAAAATGTAACATGTACCTTTAAAACTACACTCCACTTAGAGATATGGTAAATATATCAGTAATCTGCTCCTCAATAGAACAATATATAATACATATATGACCTTTCTCAACATTATAATGATGTTTAATGTCAATATGTTTAGTTCTCTTATGTTGAACAAGATTTTTGGCAATACTGAGGACACTAGTATTATCACACAAAATTAGAACAAAACCAACATCAAAGCCAAAATCAATCAGTTGTTGTTTGATCCATAACAACTATGCACAACATGACTCAACTGCCACATATTCAGCCCCAACAGTGGATAGAGCTATAGAGTTTTGCTTCTTCGTGGACTAGGATATCAAAAATGGTCCAATAAAGTGTGCCATACTTGTTGTACTCTTCCTATCGAGAAGATAACCTGCATAATCAATATTACCATATGCTACAAGGGAGAAATTACTTCCTTTTGGATACCACAACTCCAAATCTGTTGTTCCCTTCAAGTATCTCAAAATTCTCTTGACAGTCTTGATATGAGATTCTTTAGGATTTTCTTGAAATCTAGCACATAAACCAACATTGAAAATAATATCATGTTTACTTACAGAGAGATATAGGAGAGAAACAATCATACCTCTATAGAGCTTTTACTCTATGGATGGACCTATTTCATCAAGGTCTAATTTAGTGGCAGTGGCAATAGGAGTATCAATCTCCTTAGCAGCTTCCATATTGAATCATTTGAGAAACTCTTTCATATACTTCTGCTGATGGGTCAAAATTCCAGTAGGAGTTTGCTTAACTTGGAATATAAGAGAAAAATTCAATTCTCCCATCATGCTCATTTCAAATTTTTCCTTCATGAGCCTTGCAAACTCTTGAGTCATGAGGCTTTTGGTAGATCCAAATATGATATTATCTACATATACTTGCACAATCAATAGATCTTGTCCTTTTGTTTTCAAGAAGAGTTGTATTTTCAATTCTACCTCTTGTGTGCCTATGCTGTAACAAGAACTTTCAAAAACTCTCATACCAAGCTGTTAGAGCTTGCTTCAATACATACAAATCTTTATCTAATTTGTAAACATGGTTAGGAAATTCAGAGTTCTCAAAACCTAGTGGTTGCTTCACATATACTTCCTCTTTTAATTATCCATTCAAAAAGACACTCTTTACATCCATTTGATAAAGAGTGAATTCTTTAAAAGCTGCAAAGGTTATAAGCAATCTAATTACTTCACGTCATGCAACAGGAGCAAATGTTTTATCATAATTAATCCCTTCTTGATTGTAGCCTTGGACCACCACTCTTGCCTTATTCCTTATAACTGTTCCATGCCCATTCAGCTCCTTTTGAAATATCCATTTTTTACCAATCATAGTTCTGCCTTTAGGAGTAGGTACCAAGTGCCACACTTTCCTTCTTTCAAACCGATTTATCTCTTCTTGCATAACAAGTATCCAGTCCTCATCTAAAAGTGCGTCTACCTTCATAGGCTGAATTTTTGACAGAAAAGCATTGAAGGAACATATGTTTTCCAACTCTGATCTAGTTTTGATCCCAAAAGTAAGATCTGAGAGAATATTTCAAGAGGATGCAAGTCCTAATACTTATATCTTTTCAACATGATCCCTCATGATGTTCCTGCTTCTAAGTTAGCTAGTTGCATTATTATTGGCTTAGTTTCATTATTTGTTGTTCTCCATGTCAGCGATCCCACACTTTGTTCAACAATTTAAACAGGTGATGCAACTTGTTCTTGAGCATATTCGTATATTTCACTTTCATCCTACATGTTAGTCTCAACATAACAGTAGATTCATTAAAAATAACATGCACATTTTCTTCAACATAGTTAGTTCTTTTATTTAATACCCTATAAGCTTTATTGTTTTGGGAGTAACCTAAGAAATGTTATGTTTCCTACCACTGAGAAATGTTATGTTTCCTACCACTGAGTAATTCATAGGGAATCTTCTCTAATATAGGTCTAATCATTCATCTATTCACTATATAACATGCAGTACTTATGTCCTCAACCCAAATATTTTTTGCAAGAACCTGCAATCATCATTGTTCTAGTAATATCTTCTAAAGTCCTGTTTTTCCTTTCTACTACTCCATTTTACTATGGAGTTCTTAGAGTAGAGAAATTATGATCTATTCCATTTTGTGAGAAAAATTATAAGAATTTATCTTTTTCTAATTCTGTTCCATGATCAGATCTTATGGAAATTAAGGAGGTGCCTAGCTTTTTTTCCATTTAAAAAAAAAAATAAAAAGACAACAAAGGAATCTTCTTTAGAAGCTAAAAACAAAGTCCAAGTGAACCTGGAGTAGTCATCAACAATAACAAAAATATACCTTTTACCACCTCTATTTCTTACCCTCATAGTTCCAAAAAGATCCATAAGCAACAGGTCAAGACACCTGTTTGTGCTCACTTGATTCTTTTATTTAAATAAGGACCTAACTTGCTTCCCCCTAACACAGGCACCACAGACTTTGTCATTTTTGAACTAAGTTTTAGGAAATCCTATACCCATACCTTTGAAGAAAGTTTATTTAGTTGTTTCAAACTAGCATGCTCAAGTCTTTTATGTCAAAGAAGGGGTTCATTTTCCAGTGCATTGAGACCTCTTCAGGAAAGAAAAAAAATCGTTTTACTTTTTCCGGGCGATCGGAAAAGAAAAAAATGGTTACTTACGATACTTAGTTGGCATTCATAAAAAGCATGTTAGGTTTGTACTAGGAATTCCCATGATGTCTCCTTATATAGATTTTCGTGTCTGCTTATAGTTAGAACAATTTCCTTTATATCCAGCCTTTTCACCCTGCAACCTGGGAAGTAAAAGTTAACTTGTCACCTTCATCACATAGCTGAGATGTACTCAACAGATTATACGTCAATCCATCCACATGATACACTTCTTCAAGAGCATTTTCTTCTAAATTTCCAATTTTTCCAATTCAAGTGACAATACCCTTTTTTCCATCTCCAGATAATATATTCCCCCCTTTTAGTGGAACGAGTAAAAGGAATTTTTATTTATCTCCAGTCATGTGTCTTGAGAAAGAACTATCCATGTACCAATGCCTGCTTCCTTTCACTCTTACCTGCAAAATAATTTCAAGGGTCAGATTTAGGAACCCAAACAAGCTTGTGTCCTTTTTTGTGATCGAAAGGGTGATTCAATGTAATACCCCAGAAATGCGTAGGACTAGACTTGGGATTTGAAATAAAATAAGTACGAGAAATCAGAGATTTTTCTCAAAACTAGTCGTGTACCAGTTGTTTGTGGGACTAACGACCCGTTGGAAGTGCCTATGGTGAGAATCTGAAGATTAGGCTGGGAGGTAACGGGTCTCAAGATGACCCATTGGCTGAAGTAATGGATTGTTGGAATGAGTCGCTAGGAGGATGGTCTTGGGCAAAGAAGGTTGGCATGAGTCATGGGACGAATGGTTGTTGTAAGTATCCATTGGGAGGAATACCAAAAGATGGGTGGTGCTAGTAACGGCCAGAAACAATGAGTCGTTGGGACTAGTAATGACTTGCCCTAACCAGTCATTGTTGGGGACCTGAGTTGGAATGTAGCGAGGTAACGGGAGGCAGTAACGGGTTGTCGTTTGGAGTAACGATCCATTATGTCCAATCTTTGTATCAAGATCAGAGAAGTTAAAAAATGATAGAAGAAGTAAAGGACGGATACCACGAGTCGTGGTATCAATGAACGACCTGTTGGATTAGTCGTGGTCACTGGCAGTGCAGATTTTTTAGGTTTTTCCTTAAGGTTATTTTCGTCATTCCTAGGGTATTAAACTACGTCATTTTAAACTATGAGTAGTTTGTTTTAAGGGGGGGGGGGTAAGTTCTTTAAGAATCCACACTCCAGGCATTGCAACCTAGAGCGTTCCTTGAAGATCAAGTATGACGAATTTCATCAAAATCTCTTCAATTTACTTTGGGCTTTCAAGTGGGAGTGGGATTTCAAGTTACCCAGGTATGTGAGGCTACAAATTAGGGTTCCTTTCACTCTCATGCCCAAAATTCTTCTCAATTCCATAGATTTTAATTCTAGATTCAAGTTTCATAATCTATGGGGTTATTTCAATTCTAGTTAAATTCTCGATGATCCATCTACGGGTCAATTCCTTTCATGTATTATGTTTTATGATCTGGGTAGATTTTATGACTATTTTGAATATCAATTTATATAATTAAATTTAAATCCAATATTTCCCAATTATGTATGTTTACTGAAAAATCAAGTTATAATTTCATTATGATCTTGATCTTAATTATCCCAGTTATGATTTATGCTTTGTGATATGATTTCTCTCAAGTACTTATCATGGATTTATGAAATGTCAAGTTAGACATGTTTTACAAGAATGCATGGATTTCATGATTTACGGATTTATGACTCTTGGCCAATTCATGGGCCCATGCACATGGCTAATCATGTATTTTAAATGGGGATCAATGATGTTATTATTTATTTGGCCACGAACTTCATGAATGATTTTACAATTATGATACAAGCCCTAATATGCATGTTTTCCGGAGAAGTGTCTAGCATCGAGTAGCCCGATATTCAAAGGACTACGCTGGTGTCTCATAATAACGTGCCACCATAGGTTTATATGTATATGAAGATGTCAATGGATCCCTTTTTTGTGATATCACATACTGCATGTCCCTTGCCAGAAAGCTTGGGACTGCTCTGCCCACTTGAACGAGATAGTTGGGGCATCATATAAGGCTCTACCACGATGGTGTAAGTTATGATGAGTCCTCCCATTGTTCCTCATGATTTATGCATGGTTATGTCTATGATACTTTGGATCAAGTCATGTTTAATGAAGCTTTTCACCTATGATTATTATTATGACTGATTTATGAATGTTTTCAAAACCTTGAGCCCATATGTTTACATTATGATACTTATGTTATGATCATGTTGTCCTACTCTTATGAACTCTTATGTATTTTAACTTTCCAATTTTCCTTATCTTGCGTACTCAGTACATTCTAAGTACTGATCGCCTACTCTATGTTGTATCATTTCATGATACAGGTCCGAGGGATCAATCTCAGTCGAATCATTAGCCCCTGCTTCCTTCTCAGACCTGTCCAATTGGTGTTGGTGAGTCCTGATCTTTTGAAGATGCTTAGACATCTATAGTTGCTATGTTATTTTAGTTTCATACTTTGTCGAGCTAGTTGGGGGTGCTGTCCCATCAGCTCATCAGTTATGTTAAAGACTTTCCAGACATTATGTAGAATTAAACTTGTCGTTGTTGATTCAGTTTTAGCTTGATATATATATATATATATGTATGCAGACTTCTGCTATTATGTGTTTTAACTTTCATTTTATGATGTTGAATTTAGATGTTATGTTCATGCCATGGGTTGACTTGGAGCCACTCGGGGTTTCTTGTCCCGTGTCTCGATCGGATCGTGACAAATTTGGTATTAGAGCATTAGATTTTGAAGTGTCCTAGGGTGTCTGCAATTTGTGTTAAGTACAGTTTTTTATGGGTGTGAAGCGTGCCACACTTATGACAAAGAGGCTACTAGATGTTTAGGAAATTTTCCCTTCTTTATGATCTATGTCGTGAGATGAAATGTCTCTGTATACTTCTAATTCGTGTTATACGCATTTGCAGGATCATGCCTTCTTGCTAAATTAACGAAAGAAGAAACGGGAATGGAAATGGCCATGAGAATGGCAATAGAGATGGGCACCAGCAGGCCCCACCAGCCCATAAGGAGCATGTACCCGAGCAGGTTGCCCAAGCTGAGTTCAGGAAAGCCATACGGATGTTCGCTCAGGCCTTGACCGCCCAGGTCAATCACTAGGCGGTAGTGCATGTCCCTTAGAACAAAAATGTGGTGATGGAAAGAGTCAGAGATTTTCTGAGGATGAACACTCCGGAGTCTCTTGGGTTAATGGTGGACGAGGATCCAAACGAGTTCATTGATGAGGTTATGAAGATCACCAAGATCATAGGGGTGACCAGAGAGGAGTGCGCCGATCTAGCCTCATATCAGTTGAAAAGGGTTGCGCACATCTGGTTAGAGTAATGGAAGGATAGCAGGGCAGTTAGAGTGGGCCCTATTGGTTGGGAGGAGTTTCATGCCGCGTTTTTGGATCGGTTCTTCCCTCATGAGATGAGGGAGATTAAAGTAGTGGAGTTTGTGAACCTGAAGAAGGGTACCATTATGGTCTAGGAGTATTCTTTGGTGTTCACTCGTTTGTCGAAGTATGCCCCAGAGCTAGTGGCTGATTAGAGAGCTCGGGTGAGCAGGTTTGTACATGGCGTGGCGGACTACCAGGACAAAGATTGTAGGATCGCCATGCTTAATCAGGATATTGATTTTCCCTAGATGGTTTTGCACGCCTAGCAAATGGAGACAGTGCATCCGAGGGAGAGAAAGAGGCCAAGAGGGCTAGGACAGACAATTATGGGTTCTCTCAGTAGAGATCGGGAGGCAAACATCACCAGCAGTCTCATCATAGGTCATTAGCTCCAGCACCATAATCGGCTAGTGTCCTCTCCAGATCATGAGGTGATCAAAGGACCAAGTTTGTCACGACCTGAGTCTATACCCTAAACGTGACACAGTACTTGGAGTCCTATGTAACCCCAATCCAACCCATGGTCTATCATAACACTGAAATATGAGTAAATCATAATAGAATCTTAAATAATAAAACCATATATAAAAACATAAATGATAAGAAGTTTATACATCTGAAAGCAAACTAAATGTTTGAATGTATGTCTGAAAGCCATTTACATCTGATGAGTTGTTGGGACAAACTCCTACTTAACTCTGAAGTATAACTGTATGAAAATAACTGAAAATAAATAAATATCGTCCTCGGAAGATGAGGACTCACCACTGCTACTGCTGATATCACCTGAAGAAGATCTACTGAATGGTGTTGAGGCTGAGAACCTGCCCCTGTATTATATTGTGATACAACATAGGAGGTATGCGTCAGTACTTTGAATGTACTGAGTAAGTGGGAGAAAAATATAATATAAAGGAATAAATAACTAAACTGTAATGACATGCAATGACCAACTAAAATACTGAAACTGAAAAAATAGAAATATAACTAAAATGGTCAAAATGACCCTGTCTGATGGTCATAGACATGCCCTGAATCTAAGATACTAATCTGAACTAATTGTAATGAACTTAACTAAACTAAGTAAACTGAAACTATTCTGAGCTGAGCTAAACTGAGACTGTATTGACTAGTGGGAGAGGCTATAACTGACATATAACCATCTGAGCTAAATGTGGAGTCTGATGTATACACCCAATCGGTAGGAGCCAATATACCTTGCGAGGGTGTAAAGGCATGAACTAGAAGATCATAAGTTTGGAGCTATAGGGCCAATAAAATAACATACAGTGACAACGTAGTTATGGGAAACTGGGTGCGCTGGAACCCCAGTCTGCTCGGTGCTATGTCCTACTCCCACTGGATAGTCCTAGACTGAGTAGTAAGCTAATAGCTCTAAACGGGGGTTCTAAGACTAAGTCAGGAATACCTATCTGGAAGTACCATGAGAGTCTTACAGGACAAGTTTCTTTAACTGGAATTCTAAGACTAGCTAGAGATGATTATCTGGAAGCTTCATAACGGTCTAAAGAACAAACTGAAATCTGAAGCTGGGGTCCTAAGACTATCCAGAGCTGTTTATCTAGAAGTGTCATAACCGTCTAAGGACTACTAAAATCTGATATCTGATATCTGAGACTAATAATTGATAATTGGTCGGCACCACTGACACCTCAAGAAAAGAGTACAGTCAAACTAATCAGCTGACATTTTTGAATAATATTGAGAACACTGATATTCTGAGTAAAGCTGGACTAGCATGCAATTTACTGAGATTTCAATTAGTTTTAACAACGTAGGAATCCAAACACAAATAGAATCAAGAAGCAGGAAATAACTAGTCCAGTATGCAAGATTCTAATTTACTGAACTGAGAATCTAGGGCTAAATCATTCTACAAGATGCTAGTTCCACAAAATTTCTAGGAATTGGGAAAAATATAGCAGCTAATATCATGAATAATGTTCCACTTGAAATTTATAGAATTATGTCTGAAAACCTTCTACATTTTGAAACAACATGGCTATAAGTGATAGAAAATTTAGAGAGGGTTTTGGGGACACAAGGGAAGAACAATTCCCTTGTTGAATTACCACATACCTAGTGAAGAAATTCTTGAGAAAATCCCTTGAGAATCTAAAAAGAAATTGACTATCCTAGCTCTTGCTCTGAGTGTTTCTAAGAGAAGTTTTACAAAATTAATTTATGAGGGAATGAGAGGGTGAAGTAATTGCCGATTACCCCTATAAATTCCGAAAGAATAACCCAAAATGATGTAGTTTAGGGATTAAAAAGGTTGGAAATTACAAAATAACCTTGTAAAAAATCTTGAAAAACTACCGACAGGGACCAATGGGTCACTCAACAAGTCATTAGTTGAGACCAAGACTCGCTGGGACCAGTCGTTGGTCCTGAGACCTGGGTTCTGGGCTCACTAGAACTGACAATGAGAGGGACCAAATCTTGTTGGATGAACCAATGGGTCGTCGATTCCTCCCGTGGTCACTGGTTAAGAATTCTAGGAGGCTTGACAACAGGCAACACAACAACTCTTTGATGGACCAACGGGTAATTGTGTCGAGTGGTCAACCCCACTAGAACAAGTCTAAGGATTCTTGAACATGACACCACAGGTGGTCACGACGACTCATTGAGGGATTCAACGGGTTGTTGTTTCCACTCGTTATCACTGAAGGAAGTTTCTGGGACTATGTGTTGGTTTCTCAGGGAGTAACCGACTCCATACTGACTTAGCCATGCTAACAGAGTCTATGCAACTAGAATACAAATTGAAATCCTTAATAGATTTGAAAAGTACGGAACTGAACAGAGTATTGAAGAGGGATTTAGTACCTGATGCTGGAACTGAACTGGAAGGGAATAAATGAGGGTATCTGGCCATCAATGTCGTTTTCTTCTTCCCATGTGGCTCCCTCAACTAGCTAGTTCCTTCACAAAAGTTTCACTAAAGCCACTTCCTTGTTTCTCAGTTGACGAACCTGATGGTCAAGGATCTGAACTGGGACCTCTTTGTAAGAGAGACTATCTTTCACTCCCACACTGTCTAGTGGCACAACTGAAGTTGGATCACCGATGCACTTCTTCAATATTGACACATGGAAGACTGTGTGCACAGATGCTAACTCTGGAGTTAACTCTAACTCATATGCCATACTGCCAATTCACTTCAGAATTCTATAAGGTCACACATATCTTGGACTGAGTTTTCCTTTTTTCCCAAACTTCATCACCCCTTCATAGGTGAAATTTTTAGATAAATACAATCATCTACTACAAAATCTAACTCTCTTCTCCTAACATCAGCGTAGGATTTCTATCGGCTTTGGGCTGTTTTCAACCTCTCCCTGATAAGTTGCACCTTTTGCATAGCTTCATGAACTGAGTCTAGCCCTATCAGGATAGCTTCACCAACCTCAAACCACCCTATAGGAGACCTCCCCCTCCTACCATATAATGCCTCAAACGGGGTCATCTGGATACTGGAGTGGTGGCTGTTATTGTACGCAAACTCAATGAGGGTAATTGTTGCGCTCCAGCACACACGTAAGTGCACGTGGTCATACAAGTAATATAGTGGCCCTTTTTAAGAGCCGGATGTCGAACCCATAGGGACTGGACCAATTTAGCTAATTATAAAGTTCAAGTGTGGTATTTACTTTCACAAGTGTTGATATATACTTTTTCGATAAAGTTTAATTAAGTCTAGGGGTGGTCATCGAAATACTTTGAAAACATTCAGGAAGCAACTAGAGCTAAAGCCGGATGATCATGCGATGCTATGCTTTGTAATGGTTTAAGTATGGAATTATCAATTGTCGTCTCACATAATTAAAATTGCATGTTCATGGTCTTTTCAGCCTCTAAACACAACAAACTAGCCTCACAACTACATCGTTGAGCGGGGATGTGACATTTTAGTTTGTTGGAAATTCAACTATGTGGATGTGGTTTACGGGGTTTATGCTCTTGATTAGGGACTTTCGTACCTCTAATCATTTAACTCAACTTAGCTTCACAACTATTTCTTAGAGTGGTGATGTGATAATTCTAGGTTGATGTCTAGCTCATCCCATTTTAATAACCAAGCAAGGAAAATTAGGTATAATTTCTTATCCTAACCGCAAATTATATAGTAAGATACAAACTTGCTCCCCACATTCTTTGTTCTTGCCTAGGTTTACTTTCTCAAGCTTTTACCTAGGTGTAACGTGTGTGTTTTCATGGTGATTAATCATAAAAACAACCATAATTAGGAATGTAAGACAAAACAACAATTAATAACTTAAAAATCTGAAACTGTGTGCTTCAACCAGTATCTACTGTCTCAAGTCACCGATATCCGATACACATAGTCTACCCTAGTGACGGAGCATACACTCTCCCCTTTTGGAGAAAGCCTCCACTTCTTTTCTGAGAACTGCTTCCTTTAGCTTAAGCAGTATGGGATGTTCATCCTACCTTGACTTAACTTCAATGACTAATGAGGAATCTGATCCACTCTACGCTACTACTCCACCCTCAACTGAATCAACCAACTACACTCCCAACTAAGCTAATCTATGAATCTCCTTTGGCAGTTCTTTTCTGCTCTCATCAACATGAGCCACGCTCCCCATATACATCCTGCTTAGAGCATCAACCACCACATTGGCATTGCCTAGGTGGTATAGCACACTCATGTCATAATCCTTCAATATCTCCAACCACCTTCTCTGGCAGAGATTTAAATCTTTCTGACTGAACACATACTGAAGGATCTTGTGATCGGTGAGAACATCCATGTGAGCCCTGTAAAGGTAGTGCCTCCATATTTTCAACACAAACACCACTGCTGCCTACTCAAGGTCATGAGTCGGATAGTTCTTTTCATGAACCTTGAGCTGTCTAGAGGCGTAAGCTATCACCTTTCCCCTCTACATTAGAACGCAACCAAGTCCAACTTTAGAAGCATCACAATACACTATGAACCCATCTGTTCTTTCCGCCAAGGTTAACACTAGTGCAGTAGTAAGTCTAGTCTTCCACTCCTAGAAACTCTTCTCACCCGCATCTGACCACTGAAATTTCACCTTTTTCTGAGTCAACCTAGTCATAGAAGGTGAAATGGAGAAAAACATTCCACAAAACATCGGTAATAACCGGCTAGACCCAAGAATCTTCCGATTTCAGTTGCGGAAGTAGGTCTTTGCCAGTCTTTCACTGTTGCTATCTTTTGAGGATCTACCTGAATACCCTCACCCGAGACCACGTGAACAAGGAAAGTCACAGACTTCAACCAAAATTCACATTTTCTAAACTTAGTGAACAACTGGTGGTCTTTGAGCGTCTGTAGCACTATCATCAGATTGTTAGCATGTCCTTCCTTGCTTCTAGAGTATACCAGAATGTCATCAATGAATACAATGATGAAAATTTCTTCTAGATACTACTTGAAAACCCTGTTCACCAAGTCCATGAAAGCTGCAGGGGAATTAGTTAGTCCAAAGGACATAACCACGAATTCGTAGTGACCATACTGAGTTTTGAAAGCTGTTTTTTATATGTCACATTCTCTGATTCTTAGCTGATGATACCCTGACCTAAGATCTATCTTAGAGAAACAATAGGGAATACATATTCTTAACTTTGACCTTATTCAACTAACAGTAATCGATACACATTCTGAGAGTAATGTTTTTCTTTCGCACGAATAATACTAGAGCAGCCCATGGAGATATGTTGGGCTTGATGAAACCTTTATCAAGAAGGTTTTTTAGCTGCTCCTTCAACTACTTAAGCTCAGCTGGAGCCATTCTGTAACAGGGGATGGAGATGAACTGAGTTTCTGAAAGAAGGTTTATGCCGAATTCTATTTCCTGCTCAAGAGGGACAGCGGGAAGATCTTTGGGAAACACATCAGGGAATTTGCTGACAATTGGAACTGACTGGACAGTTGAGGTCTCAAAGCTGGAATCTTTTACCCGAACTAGATGATAAATACGCCATTTAGAAATAAGCTTTCTTTCCTTAAGGTAAGAAATAAATAGATCCTTAGGCACTGAACTACTGCCTATCGATTCTAAAACTGGCTCATCTGATGATTCTAGTTCAGCAGTCGACTGAGGCATAACCAAAGTGTAATCAATCCATACCAAGAATGAGATCTACATCAACCATGTCTAACTCTACGAGATCAGCTGGAATGACCTTATTCAAGAATGAGATTGGGCAATTTCTATATATCCAGCTGGTTCTAACTGACTCACCAAATAGGGTAGAAATTGAGAATAGTTCTGAGAGTACTTCAAGACTACTTTCAAACTAGACAGATACATAGGGAGTCACGAACGATAGTGTGGGTCTTGTATCTAGTAGGGCATATACATCTAGATGAAAAAGACGTAACATACCTGTGACCACATCAGGTGGCTCTCCTGATCCTAATGAGAGGACAAAGAATAAAAATAGTTTTGGCGCTGACCGCCATCCGTACCTGAAGTGTTGGCCTGCTGAGCTGGTCGGCTGGAGCTGCTGAGGTAGTAGACTGTGATCTCCCCCATCTTGCTGACGGGCATTCTCTGAGGCGATGACCTTGTTGTCCACACCCAAAGCAACCTTCTCAGCCTTGAAGGAATTCCCCTGGATGGTTCTTTCCACACTTAGGACAAGCTAGATAGTGGTTGCTAGCGCTGTGACTCTAGGACTGTGATCTAGATTCTCCACCCTTCCGATTCTTGCGGGACCGAAAAGTAGGGACACTGGCTGAAGTGGGTGTTCGAGCCCTCTACTCCTGCTGCTGTTGTGGGTGGCTATTACCACCAAATCTCTGGTGGCCATAATATAATTTTCCAGTCCTAGTCTGCTTATTCTCCAGCTCCATATCTTTCAGCTTTTCTGCCTCAATCCACTAGGCATGAACAATGAGGCTGGAGAGGTCAACATCCTTTCTAAGAATTGCAGTCTTGACTCCTTAAGGACCAAGTTTGATACCCTGTTAATGAACTTAAGCATGCGAGCCCTTGGCTCGGATACCATCTTCGGAGAATATCTTAACAACCGTGTGAACTCCAATGCATATTCTTCCACTATCCTGTTGTCGTGTTTCAAGTTCATGAATTCTGCCACCTTAGCCTCCCTTAAATCCGGGGGGAAGAATCAGTCTAGGAAGGCTATTGTGAACTCCTCCCACTCCACTGGTTCCATTCTCGCTGGTCTCCCATCTTTCCACTAATCGTAGCAGATCTGGATTACCCCTTTCAACTGGTAGGCAGTCAGGTCAGGACTCTCAGCGGGAGCTAACACCCATAATCGGAGTGATCTTATGAATCTCATCCACGAACTCCTATGGGTCCTCCCCCACCTTAGATCCATGAAAGTATAGAGGGTTTATTCGAGTGAAGTACCAAACTCGGGCAACTACTGGGGACCCATTTGTGCTAACTGGAACCACCTGCCTGTTAACCTGGTTCGTGACTGTCTATGTCAGTAGTTGGATTGCCACTCTAAACTCTGCTGAGGACACTTGGTCGTCCTGAGGGGCTGATGGAGCTGGTGGGGCAGGTCGGTTAGTGTTTTCGGTCCTTCTTCCATTTTTACATCTTGGAGGCATGATGTCACTGAAACGAAATAGAGCATGAGTTAGGAGAACATTTCTAGAATTGAACTTCAACGCACGATAAAGAATATGAACAAAAGCATGTTTTCCTAATAATGTCTCGTAGCCTTCCCGTCATAAGTGTGCTCACTTCACACCCATGAAAAGGACTCTACTTAATATGGTATTTAGACATCCTAGGATACTCTAAACATAGTGCTCTGATACTATGTTTTTCATGACCCGAGTCTATACTCTGGACGAGACATGGTACTTGGAGTAACAAGTAACCCCAAGCTGACCCATGGTCTATCATAACACTGGTAATTTGAGTAAATAATAGCGGAATCTTAAATAATAAAACCATTTTAAAAAAAGCTAAATGATAAGAAGTTTGTATATCTGAAAGAAAACTGAATGTTTTATGTTTGAAAGTCGTCTACATCTGATGATATACTGGGATAAGCCCCCAACTAACTCTATAGTCTAACTGTATGAAAATAACTGAAAATAAATAAATATCATCCTCAAAAGATGAGGAATCACCACTACTATTACTGATATCACTTGAAGAAGATCTACTGACGGTGCTGAGGCTGAGAACCTGCGACTGTATCATAATACAATACAGCATAGGAGGAATGTGTTAGTACTTTGAATGTACTGAGTAAATGGGAGAAAAATATAGCATAAATGAATAAATAATTGAACTATAATGACATGCAATGACCAACTGGAATACTGAAACTGAATAAATTGAAATATAACTAGAATGGTCAAAATGACCCTGTCTGATGGTCATAGACATGCCCTGAATCTGAGATACTTATCTGAACTAACTGTACTGAAGTTAACTGAACTAGTAAACTGAAACTATTCTAAGCTGAGCTAAACTGAGACTGTACTGACTAGTGATAGAGGCTATAATCGACATATAACCACGTGAGCTAAATGTGGAATCCGATGTATACACACCATCGGTAGGACCCAATATACCTTGCCAGCGTATATAGGCATTAACTAGGTGATCACAGGTATTGATCATACGACCAACAAAATAACATACATGGAAATGTACTTCAGGGAACCTGGGTGTGCTGGAACCTCGGTCTTATCGGTGCTAAGTCCTACTCCTACTGGATAGTCCTAGAATGACTAAAGAGTTGATATCTTGAAACGGGGGTCTAAGAATAAGTTCGGAATACCTAGCTGAAAGTACCCTGAGAGTTTTACCAGACCGGATTCTGTAACTGGTGTTCTAAGATTGGCCAGAGATGCTTATCTGGAATCATCGTAACCGTCTAAAGAACAAACAAAAATTTGAAGCTGGGGTCCTAAGACTGGTCAGAGCTGCTTATCCAGAAGTTTCATAACTGTGTAAGGACCATTAAAATCTGATATCTGATATCTGAGTCTAATAACTAATAACTAATAACGGAGAGGCACCACTAACACCTCAAGAAAAAATTGTATTCAAACAGATGAGCTGACATTTCTAAATAATACTAAGTACACTGATATTCTAACTAAAACTGTACTAGCATGCAATTTACTAATATTTAAACTAGTTTTAACAATATGGGAATCCCAACAGTGATAAAATCAAGAAACAGGAAATAACTAGTCTAATGTGCAAGATTCTAATTTAGTGAACAGAGAAGCTAGGGCTAAATCATTCTACAAGATGCTAGTTCCACGAAATTTCTATGTAGTGGACAAAATAATGCAACTAATATCATGAATAATATACCACTTGATTTTTATAGAATTCTGTCTGAAAATCTTCCACTTTTTGAAACAGTAGGGCTATTACTAATAGAAAATTTAGAAAGGGTTTTGGGGACACAAGGAAAGAATAATTCCCTTGTTGAATTCCCATATACCTGGTGAAGAAATTATGAAGAAAATCCCTAGAGAATCTGAGAAGAAACTGACTGCCCTAGCTCTTGCTCTAAGTGTTTCTCAGAGACGTTTTACGAATTGAATTTCTAAGGGAATGAGAGGGGCAAAGTAATCATCGATTAATCCTCTTAATACCCTGATAATAACCCAAAACAATGTAGTTTAGGGATTAAAAAGATGGAAAATTACAAAAAATAACCCTGGGGAAAATCTTAAAAAACTGCCGACAGGGACAAACGAGTCAATCAACGAGTCATTGGTTGAGACCACGACTCATTAGGAATAGTCATTGGTCCTAAGGCCTGGGTTCTGGGCTCACTAGAACTAACAATGAGAGGGACCACGACTCATTGGATGAACAAATGGGTCGTTGGCTCCTCCCGAATTCACTAGTTAAGAATTTTGGGAGGCCTGACAACAGGCAACACAATGACTCATTGATGGAACCAATGGGTCATTGTGTGAGTCGTTATCCCCACTAGAACAAGTCTATGTATTCATAAACATGACACCATGGGTGGTCAGAACGACTCATTGTGGGATACAACGGGTTGTTGTTTCCACTCGTTATCACTAACGGAAGTTTCTTGGACTCTGAACCAACGACTCACACCATGAGTTGTTGTATCATACAACAACTTTTTGGTTAAGTCGTGGGGTCCTGGAAGAGTGACTTCTGAGTCGGGGACCAATGAGTGACATGATGACTCATTGTTCCTTATAACGGGTCGTTCCATGCCTCGTTGGTTCCCGAAGGACTAAACAGATCTGACCAAGACTAACACAACGAGTCGTTTGAGTGACCAAGACTCATTATCTCGGTCATTCTGAGGCAACTCTTCTGGTTTCTGCTGGATTTTCTTGCAAGGTCTGAGTTTGGTCTAGGAAAGTTTCGGGGTGTTACATAGGGCCTCAGGTTCGAGGGACCAGAGGAGCATGTAGACTTAACGCACCTTTTAGACCTATGGGATGTATTGGAAGAGCCATATAAGAGAGTGCCTGATGGGATCAGATATCTATTTTGGGTATGATAGATCCGGCCACATGTGCTGGGAGTTTCCCTTGACTAGACAAGGTGATGGTAAAGTTCGTTCTTAGGCTATCAGGTCAGCAGCAACACCAGCACGCCCAGCCCAACAGGGTGCATCCACTGGTGCAGGTGGCGGCCAGTGAAAGAACAGGTTTTATTCCCTTGCATCCCCCCAAGAGTAAGAGACTTCGCCAGATGTGGTTACCGGTATGTTACCAGTATTCCGCCTTGATGAATATGCATAGTTAGATCCAAGGGATACTTTATATTTTGTTGGTGATTCAGTTATAGCTCAACGATTATATAGAAATTGCCCTATCACAGTCCTTCAGAAAGTCACCTCCGCGGTGTCAGTCATGAGATTTTATTAGAATCCTTCTCTGTCTGTACTCCAGTTCATGATTCAGTTATACCTCAATGAGTATATAGAAATTTCCCTGTCACATTCCTTTAGAAAGTCAACTCCACAGATTTAGTAGAGTTATCCATGACAGATTTTGATGTTATCTTCGGCATGGATTGGCTACATGCATGTTATGCCTCAGTCAATTATAGAACCCGTGTAGTAGAGTTCAGATTTCCGAGTGAGCCAGTTCTAGAGTGGAAGGGTAGTTCAGTTGTGCTTGTAGGTCACTTCATTTCGTACCTAAAGGCCAGAAAGATGATTTCTAAGGGTTGCGTGTACCATCTTGTTAGGGTTAAGGATGTTACATCTGAAACCCTAACTATCCATTGCCTCTATAGTGTGTGAGTACCTAAAAGTATTTCCAGATGATTATTTTGGTATTGATCCTCTTCCTGATATGCAACCTATATCTATTCCTCCTTGCAGAATGGCTCTAGCTGAGCTAATGAAGTTGAAGGAGCAGGTAAAGGATCTTCTAGAAAAGGGTTTCATCAGACCGAGTAAATCCCCATGGGGTGCACCATTTCTCTTTTTTCGCAAGAAGGATTGTTCCCTTTGAATGTGCATTGATTATCAACACTTGAACAAAGTTACCATCAATAATAGATATCCTCTCCGTAGGATTGACAATTTGTTTGACCAGCTTCAGGGTGCTAAGTGTTTTTCGAAGATAGACCTCAATTCCAGATATCATCTAATCATAGATAGAGAGAGTGACATCCCGAAAACAGCCTTAAGGACTCAATATTTTCACTATGTTTGTGAATGTGTTCATAGATTATATTCTCATATACTCTCGAAGCAAGAAGGAGCATGCCGCTCATTTGAGAGTAGTGCTACAGACTCTTAGGGATCACCATTTGTATTCTAAGTTCAGCAAATATGAGTTTTGATTGAACTCAGTAGCATTTTTGGGTCATGTGGTGTCAAGTGAGGGTGTATAGGTGGACTCCCAAAAGATAGAAGCGGTGAAGAATAGGCTTAGACCAGTTAGTCCTTCAGATATGAAGAGTTTCTTAGGTTTAGATGATTATTATCAGAGATTTGTCTAGGAAATTTTATCCATTGCATCCACGTTGACTAATTGACCTATAAGAAAGTGAAGTTCCATTGGTCAAAGGTTTTTGAGAAGAGATTCCAAGAGTTGAAGACTAGACCCACCTCAGCACCGTTGTTGACCTCACCTGAGGGAACCAATGGATTTGTGGTATATTGTGACTCTTTGAGGATCGACGTTGGTTGTGTATGCATCATGGTAACGTTATAGCATATGCTTCTAGGTAGCTAAAGGTCCATGAAAAGAAATATCCGACTCATGATCTTGAATTGGAGGAAATAGTATTTTCCTTGAAGATTTAGAGGAACTATCTATACGGGGTCCATGTGGATGTTTTTACGGACCACAAAAGCCTACAGTATGTGTTCACCTAAAAGGATTTGAATCTGCATTAGAGAAGGTGGTTGGAGCTATTGAAGGACTACAATATGAGTGTCCTTTATCATTCGGGGAAGGAAAATATGGCGGTAGAGGCTCTTAGAAGGATTTCCATGGAGAGTGTGTCTGATGTAGATGAGGAGAGGAAAGAGTTAGTAAAGGATGTGCACCGACTTGCACGATTAGGAGTTCATTAGGTTGACTCGACGGATGATGCTTTCATTGATCAGAATGGATCAGAATCATCTTTGGTGACTGATGTTAAGGCTAGAAAAGATGAGGATCCTGTTCTGGTGAAGTTTAAGGAAGCCGTTTAGAATCAGAAAGTAGATGTCTTCTCCAAAGGAGGAGATGGTGTGCTCCGATATCAAGGTCGTTTATGTGTACTGGCTGTTGGTGAATTGATGGAGTGGATGCTACATGAAGCTCATGATTCTAGGTATTCTATCCATCTAGGTGCCCCTAAGATGTACCATGATCTACGGAAAGTCTATTGGTTTAATGGCATGAAGAAGGACATAGCAGAGTTTGTGGCTAAGTTTTCGAATTGACAATATCTGGAGGTTGAGCATCAATAACCTGGAGGTGTGCTTCAACATATTAGTATCCCTACTTGGTAGTGGGAAGAGGTTAATATGGACTTCATTACAGGGTTGCCTCGCACATGCCGACAATATGACTCTACATGGGTGGTTTTGTATAGGTCGATTAAGCAGCTCATTTTCTACTGGTCAAAACTACCGATTCAGTGGAGGATTATGCTAAGTTGTACATTTGACAATTATTTCGGTTGCATGGAGTGCGCTTGTCCATCATATTAGTTAGAGGTACTCAATTTACCTCCCAGTTTTAAAGATCATTTCATACGGGTGTTCGTACCCAAGTTAGGCTTTGCACAACATTTCACTAGCAAACAAATGGTCAGGCGGAGCGGACCATTCAAACTTTGGAGGATATGTTGAGAGAATGTATGATTGATTTCAAGGGTAGTTAGGATGATCAATTGCCTCTCATTGAGTTTGCATAAACCAACAACTACCATTCCAACACTCAGATGGCTCCGTTTGAGGCTCTTTATAGGCGGAGATGTAGATTGCCTATTGGTTGGTTTTAAGTCGATGAAGCTGCAGTGATCGGACCAGATTAAGTGCATAAGGCTATAGAGAAAGTTCAACTTATAAGAGACAGGTTGAAAATAGCTCAGAGTAGCCAAAAGTCCTATGGAGATGTGAGGAGGAGAGAACTTGAGTTTGAAGTTGATGATTGGGTTTTCCTAATGGTGTCTCCCATGAAAGGAGTGATGAGATTCGGAAAGAAAGGAAAACTCAGTCCCCGTTATGTTGGTCCGTACCGGATTGTGATACAGGTTGGCAAGGTATTATATGAGTTGGAGTTGCCCTCAGAATTAGCTTCAGTTTATCCAGTTTTCCATGTATCGCTCTTGAAAAAGTGTTTAGGTGATCCAGCTTCGGTTATTCTGGTGGACAGTGTCATTGTGACAGATAGCCATAGTTATGAGGAGTTTCCGGTAGAAATACTTGATCGTCAGGTTCGTAAGCTAAGAAACAAAGAATTAGCCTTAGTCAAGGATTTTTGGAGAAATCAGCATATTGAGGGCGCTACGTGGGAGGCCGGAGCAGATATGATGGCTAAATACCTGCATGTATTCCCTTACGGTTCAATTTCAACGTGAGGTATCAGTTTTCTCCTTGGTATCCTATTCAGTTTCATGTTCAGTTCATGTTTCCCCAGTTTCCTTCATGACAATGTATGTATGTATGTATGATTTATGAATTAAGTTTAGTCATGTATTCTAGTCCGGAGTTAGTTACTCCGTCAACTTTCTCTTAAATGTTCAGTATTTGGAATGGTAGTTGCATTTTCCCCGCTTTCAGTATGTTTACCCACAGTCGAGGATGAATGTTCCTCAAGGGTAATATTGTAATACCCAGAAAGTACCTAGGACTAGACTAGAGATTTGAAATGAAAAGTAGCAAAAATCTGAGATTTTTCTCAAAATGAGTCGTGGACGATTGTTGGTGGGACTCACAACCCGTTGGAAATGCCCACGGTGAGAATCTACTGAGTAGGCTAGGAGGTTATGGGTCTTAGGATGACCTGTTGTCTGAAGTAACAAATCATTGGAATGAGTGGTTAGGAGGATGGTCTTAGGCAAAGAAGGCTGACATGAGTCATAGGACAACTCGTTGTTGGCAATAATGAGTCGTTGTAAGTATTCATTGGGAGGAATTCCAGAAGATGGGCAATGGTGGTAACGGCCAGAAATGAAAAGTCGTTGGGACTAGTAACGACTCATCCTTACTAGTCATTGTTGGGGACCTAAGTTGGAATCTAGTGAGGTAACGGGAGGCAGGAATGGGTCATCGTTTAGAGTAACGACCCATTCTGCGGATTCACTGTATCAAGATCGGAGAAGTTAAAAATAATGATAGAAGAAGTAACGGGAGGATACCACGAGTAGTGGTATCAAGGAATGACCCGTTGGAACAGTCATGGTCACTGGCAGTGCAGATTATCTCAATTTTTCATTAAGGGTATTTTGGTCATTCCTAAGCCCTAGGGATCTAAGCTACATTGTTTTATGCTCTGAATAGTGTGTTTTAAGGGGGGGTAAGTTCTTTCACGACCTGAATGTACACCCGGATAGTAGACACGACACAAGGAGCACTGAAAGACCCCAACTCAACCCATGGCATGAGCGTACATCTAATTCAATCACATAAGCAGAAGACTTAACATGAGAAAACGTAAACATGTCATAAATACGGAGAAAGGACAATACACAATCCACACATGACGGCTGAATACAACTTGTAGTCTGAAAAGCCTCTAATCATGAAAGACGGGTTGATGGGACAACTCCCCAACTAACCCAACAATTTTGAAATTGAAAGAAAAGCATAGAGTCTGAACATATGGCCCTCAGAACATGAGGACTCACCAAATAAGCTGATGACGAAGAGGGTGAGCCCAAGAGTCGGGTCCTGTATCATGAAATAATACCGCATAGAAAGTATGTGGTCAGTACTTGGAATGTACTGAGTATGCAAGGTAAGTAAAACGAACATTAAAAATATATAAATCTCATAAATGATCATAAGAATAGGACATCATGCACATGTCATAAATATCGTACCATAACATAAGGCTCAAGTTTTTTCAAAATAGTCGTAATACAATATTAATCATAATCATAAGAGAAAAGCCTTATTTAACATGACTTGAGCCAATATACATAATCCTAAATATGCATAAATCATGAGGAATAGTGGGAGAATCTCTTAACCAACATACCTCATATGAGCACATATGAAGCCTAACTTGTAACCCTAGTCGGGAGGGTGTCCGTACCATGACAAGGGTAGGACTATGAAAGTGTGATATCACTATGAAATGGGCCATTTGGGGCAAGGACAGTCACATAGGAGGTCCCAACATACTTACGGTGGCACGTAGTTTATGAGGTCCAGGGCAAAACCTAGTCCCCGAACCCACTCGGTGTTCGATACTAATCTCAAAACATATATAATGCTCATAGTATACTTTCATGAGTTAATGGGCTAATTAAATCATGATAATCATAAAAATACTTGTACATACGTAAACTAGCCATGAAGTATGACCCGTGAGCCGGTCAAAACATAATTCATGATTCATATGGTTCATATATACTTGTAAATCGTGCATATAGCGTGGAATTCATAAAATCATGATGGGTAATATCATAAATCCATAATTCCAAATCGTAAATAATGATGGGTTCGTAAATATCACCATTTGAAGAGAGGATCATAAATCGATTAATTATGGGTCATGCATAATTACGCTTAATTTCATAGAAATCAAAAATCGATAAAAGTACGAATGATTTAAATAATAAAAACTGATCAAAACCCATAGATTATGATGAGATTCTAACATTACAAAACCCATTATCATATCATTAGGCTTTTATAAAATCATCTTCAAAATCCCATGAGTTTTTAATAAATTTTTTGTACAAATCATAGAGGATGGGCATGGGTGTGGAAGAATTCACCCAGTGATAGCCTTACATACCTGTGAATAACTAGTTTTTCCCAAGAGGAAATTGATGAAGAACACCTTGACATCACCAAGATCACCCTTCTATCACCTTCCCAAACCTTTGCATGCATGAATGAGGAATTAGTCTAGTCTATCCCCTCTTAAACCACCCTTTCTGATATTAAAACGATGTAGTATAGGCCCCTAGGACTTAGGAATTACAGAAAAGCCCTTACTAAAATCGCAGAAAAGTGCGGACTCCTAGTTCCCACGAAGGACTAGATGACTCGTGAATCAAACGAATGACTCGTGGCCTGGAGTCGTGGAGTTTACTGCCAATTTCAGTTAGGGGACACCACGAGGGACCCCACAAATTAGGAGCTGCACAGGAATCGTGGTCACCACCCTTGACCCCCACCACCCTAAAACCTTAGCCAACCTCTCAGTCCATGCCACGAATGACCTCATGAGTCATGAGGTCTTAGCAGGACTCGTGGTCATGCTCGTGGCCTCACCCAACACCTTGTCAGGCCCTTCCTGACCACGAGTCACCTCACGACTCATGGTTACTCCTCATGAGCCACTTCATGGATCGTTCTATGATCTGATGCGAAATTATAGTTTTTCACCATTTTGACTCCCAGATCTAATCCTTGGGTCCCCACAGTATAACAATATCTCCCCCTTGGGAACATTCATCCTCGAATGTTATAAACACACAGAAAACTCAGAATCATACATTCATCATATGCAAATACTGATCATTTAAACCGAAGACTAACAAAATGACTACCTTCAAAAATAACAAAATAGCGGAGCTGAATTCAGACATCACATATATCTTTCATTACATAAATCAAACTTGTGCACATGAACTGAACATGGAAATTGATTAGAGAATTAGGGAAAAACTGATACCTTAAACTGAAACTGAGCCAGTAGAGAATAGGTGCGGGTATTTAGCCATCGTATCTTATTCGGTTTCTCACGTAGCTCCCTCGACATGCTGATTTCTCCATAACACCTTTACTGAAGGTACTTCTTTGTTCCTCAGCCTTCGAACCTGACGATCCAAGATTGCAACTGGAATTTCCTCATAACTGAGGCTATCTCTCACACCTACACTTTTTACCGGGACAACTAAAGTGTGATCACCCAAGCACTTTTTTCAAGAGTGATACATGAAAGACGGGATGAACTAAAGATAACTCTGAAGGAAAGTCCAACTCATACGCTACCTTGCAACTCTTCTCATAACCCAGTCGGGACAAACATAGCGGGGACTGAGTTTTCCTTTCATTCCGAACCGCATGACTCTCTTCATGGGAGATACCTTCAGAAACACCTAATCGTCCACCTTAAACTCCAACTCTCTCCTTCTCACATCAGAATATGATTTCTAACAACTCTACACGGTCTTTAACCGAACCCTTATCAAATGAGCCTTTACCATAGCCTCATGAACCGAATCAGACCCTATCATAGCTGCCTCACCAATCTCAAACCATCCAATGGGTGATCTACACCTTCATCCATAAAGAGCCTCGAACAGTTCCATTTGGATGCTAGAGGGATAGTTGTTATTATAAGCAAATTCGATCAAGGGCAAATGATCATCCTAGATACATTTGAAATCCATTAGACATGCTCTCAACATGTCCTCGAGAGTCTGGATTATTTGTGTCATGCCTCGCCTTGGGGGGTATGACTGGCACCTGATGCCCTACTAGGACCTGAACTACTAGACTACTGAGCATAAGCACTTTTGGTGCCAGGCTGGCTCTAACTCTGATTCACGAAATCAACGGGCTATATAGCGATAGTAAATACAACCCCTGGCCGATTAGGCCTATAGCCACCTATACAACAACAACAGCTAACCAGAATCGTACCAATGTAAGGAAATCTATGCGGACCGACAAGGCCACCATGCTGACTAGTTTTCACTGAGAACTGAATTAGAAGCTAAGCTACTCTGTGACTGGATAGGTCACCAACTACTAACTGGATAAGGCCCCACACGGACAACATAAACAATTAAACATACGAACGGCCTCACCCGACCTGCACAACTAACCATAGGGAAATATATACAGTCTGCAAGCCTCTAAGAATACTGATAAGATGGTCCGGAACAGGGCCCCGACCTACCCGTACTATACAACAAAAGAAAATTAGTATAAACCTCTGAATATCAAGCTCCGGATGACATGAGCTAATGACTCTGTGTTGGCTAGGATCACGAGGGGTCGGCTCCTCGTCTATAGGTACCTGCAGGCAAGTAATGCAGTGCCCCAAACGGGCGTCAGTACCACTAGTACCGAGTATGTAAAGCAAACTGAACATAACTGAATATAAGCAACAATACTAGTAATTCTGAATAGCAGAGAGCTTCTGAAACTGTCTGGGTTGGTGGGATCTGAAATAAGCTTATCTGTATTGAAGGTAAGGTAGAAGCATACCTGTCGACGTGGCGACCTACTGTCTATTTGCTAATAAATAACATGTATATACATATATAACATACAAGGACCTATACCAGCCCCAATAAGATGGAAGGTGCCAACCAACACACAATCTATATACCCCTACCCAGGTCAAAACCAACCAAAAATAAATCACTCAACTCACCTACTAACTACGAGCACCTCTACTGGCCCCCTGGGTATGAAGCTTGGGCTCTCTAGGCCCCTGACTATAACTGTATCATAGTTCGGAGGACTCCTGTACTGTAAACTGCAATATGTATCTGTATTTGTATCTGTAATCTGCCCCCTGGGCGCAAGCGCTCGTCAGTGTAAGCTATAATGCTATGCTGATCAGCCTTATATGGGGAATGCTGCATCCCATCTTTGTCCTACTGCGGACGGCATGCCACTCCTTGGAGTGACGTATCCTCACCCTATGCCGGGCGAGTCGACACAACTATTAACCTTGGGGCGGCAAGGAAGCTCTAAGGGTGCCCTCATAGCACAAACAGGTCTCAACAAACAATAATCACGTATATCAAGCATGTTCGATCTGAAAATACTATCCATGTTTTGATATTCTAATTTGAATCTCTTTTTTGTATTAAACTGATTCTCATACTGAGCTATACTGTATCTGGAATATTATCTGACTGTCTGATATTGATTTACTAACTTTTATTCTGAATACAACATAATAACATAAAACATACTTGATGGATTCATACTGGACTTCTGAATTCTGTCTTCTGTAGTTCACGCTATTTGGTATACTAGGATTACTATCTGAAGGAACAAGCTTTACATACCTTCGTTTCTGATTTCTCAACTAACTAGCGTAGCTCGATCAATATTTCTGCTATTTCTCCCAACTGCATTCATATATATATCAATTAGAACTAAATAACTTAATATTCTGAAAGAAAATATCACTTCTAATATATATATAGTCCAAACTTTGGCTTATCAAAAAACGGTCGAAAACTCGCTATTTCTCGGAAGTCCAGAAGGGAGAAATACACACTTTAGGGCTAGGAGTATATTGACACTAATTTGGAGCAATTCCACTTACCTTAACTCAGTATTATGATGATTCGCTTGCCGAATTTCACGAAACTAAACTCGTAGGAATGCTCCTTGCTGCTTAATACCTCTGTATCTGGAGTTAATTTGAGTTTGGACCGTATTTGACGGCGTAATCAGATGAATATTGGTAAGGAATCTTCGTTCTCCCCTGTTCCCCTTTGTTCTCTCTGGAAATTATATGAAATTATCATTAAAAACTGAAGTGAGGGGTTTATATACTTGGGCTTGGACAGGGCCTCCGTGAAAGGCTGCCATCGCGGAGGCCCTCCCTCCATGGCACGGTGCCATCGTGGAGGGGTTCTACCCCGGCTCCTCCCGTGATGGTTCGACGTGTCACTTATGCGGTCTTTCCCCGGGTCTTTTCCTAGCATGTATGGCATTCAAAACTCTTAATCATCATGCGAATAAGTCATCTACATCTCGAGAATTTATGGGGTGTAACATCCTCCCCCCCTTAAGAACATTCGTCCTCGAATACTGTAGCAATCATCATGTAAAAGTCTAGAGTCGGCTATCTCATTATACATGTAATATAAGGCATCTCATATGATAACAATACTAACATACCTCTTG
>JACEIK010000983.1:222347-235755 GCA_018107945.1 Datura stramonium | reverse complement strand
GCTGATAACTTTGCTTTTGGTTTCCACCCCAAGAAAAATTCGGGTGGCCCTGCCAATTTCTGTTGTAGTTGTTTCCAAAATTCTGATTGTTCCTCTGCACGTTCCCAACAAAATTGACTGATTCCGGATTGTCTCCACAAGATTCTGCATTGTGCCCATTATTCCCACAAATTTCACACCAACTTGGAGCTTGTTGAACTGCATTAACCTGGCCCTATTGTTGGTTCATACTCAGTTTATTGAACATAGTCATCATCTGATGCTGAAACGAAGCTAACTGTGCTGCCAAGGCATTGATACAATCTACCTCTATCAGCCATGATCTCTTTCCTTCCCCTCTCGATGACTCATTGTGCCACTCTGGATTTCCTTGAGAAATTCTGTTCAACAATGTGTACAGCTCATCATAAGTCTTCTCCAAGGCTTACCCACCCGATGCAGAGTCTAGTAATACTTTTATGTGTAGGTCTAGACTTTCTACAAAGGTTTGATTCAGCACTTCATTTGATTGCTGGTGATGGGGACAGTCTCTCAATAATGACTTGAATCTTTCCCAAGCCAAAAATAAATTCTCTTCAGGCTTCTGCTTGAAACTCAGCATTTCACTTCTCAACTTTGCAGTTTTGCCCGAAGGAAAAAATATGATAAGGAACTTCTTTGCCAAATCATTCCATGATGTTATGGAGTTCGGTGGCTCAGCCTTCAACCACTTTTTTTCCTCTCCCAATAATGAAAATGGGAAGAGGGTAAGTCAGACATAATCTGTGGACACGCCGATGGGGACAAACGTGTCACTAATCTCAAGAAAGTTTTGTGAGTGCTGCTGCGGGTCCTCATGTGCCATCCCAATGAATTGACCACTGGAATGTAACAGCTGCACCATGTTCTGCTTCAATTCAAAGGTTCCTCCAGCCTCCGGTTTACGGATACTAGAGTTCACATTAGTCGCTTGTGGGATTGCCACTTCACGAACTGGTCTGGCTGCCATTGCTTCTGGTGACAATTGTGCTTGTCCTGCGAGAGGTTGTTGTTGTACCTTTTCTTGAAGTCTCTTCAGCTTTTTCTCTAGAGCTACCCTCCTTCGCAAATGGATTTGACGTTCAAGTTCAAGCAACGGTTTCACAAGCTCTCTATTCTTAGCCAGCTCGGAAAGACAACCTGTCACCTGCAATAAATCAGACCAAGACTAAATTTCTCAACACTTAAGGAAATTTAAAAATCACACAAAAATAGATAAATTATCAAAACTTCGCCGAATCCCCGGCAACGGCGCCAAAAACTTGTTGCGCTCCCGAAAGTGTACGGGTCGTACAAGTAATATAGTGGCCCTTTTTAAGAATCGAAATGTCGAACCCACACGGACTTGACCAATTCAGCTTACTATCAAGTTCAAGTTTGATATTAAATACCTCAAGTGTTGATTATAGAAGTTTTTGATATAGTTTAACTAAGTCTAATTGTGGTCAATGAAATATTCTGAATTCACTCAAGGAGCAACATAGAGTTAAAGCCGGATAATCCTGCGATACTACGATTCGCAATGTTTTTAAGTATGAAAATATTAATTGTCGTCTCACATAATTAGAATTGCATGTTCATAGCCTTCCGAGCCTCTAAACACGACAAACTAGCCTCGCTACTACATTGTGAGCGAGGATCCTAATTCTAGTTCGTGGGCAATTAACTACGTGGATGTGGTTTATGGGGTTATGCCATTGATAGGGTACTTACGTGCCTCCAACCATTTAACCAAACTTAGCTTCGCAACTACTTCTTCGAGTGTTGGAGTGAAAATTCTAAGCTGGTGTCTTTCTCTCTTCCCATTTTATCAACCAAGCAAGGTATTAGGTATATTTCTATCCTAACCATAAAATCTTTTCAAAAGACAAGAACTTGCTTCCTACATTCTTATGTTCTTCCCTAGGTTTGCTTTCTCAAGCATTTGCCTAAGTTTAACATGTGTGTTTTCATGGTGATCTTCATGGTGATCAATCATTAAAAACAACCATAATGAAGAATGCAATACAAACAACAATCAATAACTTAAAACCAAAACAAATTCGTAAATCATAATCATGGCTTCAACCCTAGAGGAAGGGTTCTAGAAATTCAAGTTCGTAAAATTACATGTAAACATTGTTAAAGTAACACACTTACAAGAATTGGTAGAGGAGAAGATGAAAGTGATGAACCCCAGGTGAGTTCTCCACTCTCCTTCACTCCTAGGTGATTTTTCGTAATAAAGTCGTGACAAAATGATTTTAGGAACTAAGGGACCGATTTATAGTAAATGAGAATTATGCAAAACTATGCCTTGTGGAATGGCTTCGTGTCACGGAGTGTAGTCATGGGAGCGCTGCCTCCGTGGAATGGAGGCAACGCGGAAGAACACTGGAAAATACCAAAAATCCTCTCTAGGCAGCCCCTGCCGTTGGCGTGTGTCTCGCTGCTTGGGCAACGCGCTAGTGGCCTTGGCCGTGCAACCTGCCTGCCGTGGCACGTTACCAACGCACAGGTGGGCTGTTTCACGCATCTTCCTTGCCGACAGTTCGCTTTAATTCCGACATTCCATGCCTCCACTTCATCCACCTGCGGATTAGTCCTCAAATTCATTTTAAAACCTACAAAAACAAGAACTAATCATGTTGGATAGTGTGGGTATATTCACAGTTACATAAAATGACATGAGAATGCATATAATTAATTCGATAAGCAAGACAAAACTAAGTTATAAAGCATCACTGGGCATGCTATTTGCCCGAGATCACCGCACACGCATACGATTTCGGCGGCTCTGTGCGCGTAGGAGTTCTTCGATAAGCTTACCTTCTCCTCCCGATTGATGAATAATATCCGCCCACCTCGCCGACTCTCCTACTTCAACCAAAGCAACTGGCAATCTACATTTTCGCCCATACAATGCCTCAAAGGGCGCCGTCTAGATAGCTGAGTGATGACTATTGTTATAAGCAAATTCAATCAGCGGTAAATACTGTCCCAGTTACCTTAAAAGTCTAGCACATATGCCTTAGCATATCTCGAGCGTCTGAATAGTGCGTTCCGCTCCATTCATCCGCCTGAGGGTGGAAATGCTGTGCTCAAATTGATCTGCGTTCCTTACCTCTCTGAAATGACTTCCAAAAATCTTGTTGTAAATTGTGCTCCTCTCGTCATAGATAATAGATAATGGAACACTGGTGGTAATCTAACTATTTCTCTGATATATAATTCGGCATAATCTTCGGCAGAGAAAGTAGCTTTTACTGGCAGGAAGTGGGCTGATTTCGTCAGTCTATCAATAATTACCCAAATTGAATCATGTCTATGCCTGGTACGAGGTAATCCTGCTACAAAGACCATGTTTACTACTTCCCACTTCCAAAGAGGCACAACTATGTCCCGAGTCAATCCGCCTTGTTTCTGGTGTTCCGCTTTACTTGCTGACAGTTAGGACACCGGGCTACAAATTCTACTATTTCCCTTTTCACTTCCAGCTACCAGTAGATTTATTTGATATCGTGGTACATTTTCATGGCGCCTGGGTGGAGAGAGAATAGCGGCGTAATGTACTCACATAATCTGCTAGCGAATGCACCCAAATATCTAGAACATAAGGGCGGCCCTTACATTGCAACACTTCATCCTCAATTACTTGAAAATCGGGCGTTTCCCTTGCTGAATCCTGTCTTAAGCTGAATCCGTAAGGATCTTTATATTGCCGTTCCTTTTTACTCTCCACAATTCAATGATCTACACAAATGTGTATTCGACTCACGCTTCCTGTCCTTGTTTCTCACGAACGGCTAATCTGGCTAATTGGTGTGTATTTCTTCTACAACTCCACGCTGCTCGGCTGCAAGTACACCAAATCCTCCATAGATTTGCGGCTGAGAGCATATACTACTACGTTGGCCTTACCCGATGATACGGTAAATGTCCACATCATAATCTTTCAATAACTCCAACCAGCGACTCTGCCGCAAATTCAACTCCCTCTGAGTGAAGATATACTGTAGGCTCTTATGGTCAGTGAAATGTCCACATGGATGCCATATACAGGTAATGTTCCCATATCTTTAAGCAAGTGGATCATCGCAGCCTAGTTCCGTGTCATGGGTAGGATAATTCTTTTTGTTTCTCACTGTCAAAGCATAAGCAATCACTTTACCATGACCTGCATCAACACACATCCAACCCAATACCTGATGAATCACAATATACTGCACCTCTGTACCTTCCGGTAATGGGCAATATTGGGCGGGAGGTTAATCTGTCTTTCACACTTGGAAACTTCGTCACATGCCTCTGGCCCACCGAAACATACGCTTCGTGTCAGCTAGTCAGAGGTGCTGCAATGGTGGAGAATCCTCAAAAATTCTTCTTCTATAATATCTCGTTAATCCCAGAAAACTGTGGACTTACCGAGTGGTAGGTCTGGGCCTTGTTTTTACTGCTTCTATTTTCGCATGTCTACTTGTATACAAACATCCGACACAATATGCCCTAAGAAAGCTTACAGTTCAGCCAGAATTACATTTGGAGAACTTGGCATACAAATCGACGGTCCCTGAGAATCTGAAGCACTGCCCGTAAATGATATCGGGTGATCTGCCTCAACGAGAATATACCAGAATATCGCCAATAAACACTATCATGAACAAAGTCTGTATGGTCCAAGATGCGATTCATCGTGTCCATAAATACTGCAGGAGCATTCGTCAGCCTAAAAGACATAACTAGGAATTTAAAGTGGTTGTATCTGGTCCTGGAAGCTTTCTTCGGAATGTCCCTTTCACGAACTCGAACTCCGATGGTATCCGACCTCAAATCAATCTTGGAGAAATATCTGGCCGTTGTAATCGTCAAACAAATCATCTATTCTCGGGAAGCGGATACTATTCTTAACTGTAGCCTTATTCAACTTCCGGTAACACCTATACACATGCGGAGCGAACCATCCTGCTTTCTCACAAATAGAATCAAGGGCACTTAAGGTGAAGTACTTCGGCCCGAGCAAAGCCCTTATCTAAATGTATCTTTCAGCCGCTCCTTTAACTTTCCGAGTTCCGCAAGTGCAATATGATACGTAGGATTTGATATGGGCTGAGTGCCTAGTAGAAAATCGATTGCAAAATCTATTTCCCTTTCTGGGGGAATACCAGGTAGCCTATCTGGAAATACGTCGGGGAATTCATTCACACTGGACAAATCGGGAGTGTTGGGGCTCTACCGAACATCCTAAACTGACAAGGTGGTGAATGCATCCTCACTATCAACTTCTCGCCCGAAGATAGGGAATAAACTCATTTTTTGGCGTGAAGCAAAGTGCCTTCCACTCTTGTACGCTCTCCTGGTAAGTGAAATCGAACCGTTTTTGTCAAACATTCTACGTTGGCATAACATGGCACCAACCAATCCATACCTATAATGGCATCGAAATCAATCATTCTAACTCTACCAGATCTACCGTGGTCCGACGATCGCCATCTCTCTACTGTACACCTCAATAAATCCTGCTAGCTATAATTGATTCACCGACGGGTGTAGATACCGAAAAGGGCCGCGGCTAATTCTGGGTGCAACACTGAACTTCCGAGCCACAAATGGGGTAACGTAGGTCAAAGTAGACCCTGGATCAATCAATACATAAATAGGGTATGAGCAAATAGTCATCATACCTATTACTACATCTGAGACGCCTCTAAGTCCTGTCCCCTTGTAATGCCTAGGTACGGCTTGGGCCCGTACCTGAACTACAGGCTCCTGATCTACTCGGCCTCTTCCTACCGAACCCGAGGGCCTATGCCCGCCGAGGCCGCTGGAGCTCGCGGCCCCGCGATGCCCCGCCCTAGCTATCTCGACTACCTTGTCCCCTTTGGCTAGACAGCTTCTCTTTCATCATGTGCCTCTCGCTCACATATATAATAATTCCTGTGAGCCATATCTACAAGCTCCAGTGTGAGGCCGACTGCAAATAGGGAAGGGTGTGTGCATCTGCTCACTATACTCCTCTACTAGGTGAATCTATCGTTCGAGAACCGCCACCCGACTCTCGACGGTCCTCGGCGAACAAATCTACCCTCCTCTCGATGTTGTGATGGAGGTGGGGTCTAGGGGCCTCGTTTTGACAACCGGGGCCTGGTCCTCTCTCAATCTCCTCTATATTTCATCTGATCTACCTTTGCGGTGCTAATCCTGATCTTACGTCTACCGTCCCGTTGCGCTTGCTCTAAGGCTCTCAATAGTATGGGCAAAGGCCGCACTCCGGGCAATGTCCATCTTCCCGCAGTGTAGCCGTCATGCATGCCTTCAATGTATTTTGGGTTCAGACTCATAATAAACTGGTGTGACTCTAGATGGTATGGTGTCCACAAAAGCCGGAGCATAGCGGGCTAAGAAATCAAACTATAGGGGTTATTCTCGTACGCCCGCCCCTACCTGGGCAAGAACCGGTCCATCCTGGCTCTGCTGGACTTCCCGTGGCAAATAACACCAGAAGGCCTCTGAGACGTTGGACCAGGTCGGAGGGGAAACTTCTCTCCCTCGAGACCTTTTCCCCGCCTCTCGTACCATAACACACTCATGTTCGCAACTGGAATACTTCTAACTCAATTGATCTTATAGGTGTTACATGTATGAATCGAAGATTCTTCGTATCTGTCTAGGGAAATTCCCGGGGTCTCTTCGTTTGATGCAATTCTTGTGAACTGTGGGGACGTAATGCTAAAATTCCCTAACCCTCGAACCGCGATCCATCTCGATGGCTTTATCAAGAGTAGGTGGCACTGACCGGCGCGAGTGGCCACTATTGGAAGCAACATAACTACTCCACTTTGAATTTCCTTTGTCTGGATGGTGTGCAGGTACAGGAGATATCGGAGGCGTGTGTTTTTCCGAATGGCTCGTGGGTGAGTTGGGACTCCACAGAAGGCTGTGATGATGCCTGTATCGCTCTCGATCGGGCTGATTCTAAAATGAAGCTGAGGCATCCTGGGTCGGGTGCCTTCCCGTTGCGGTATCTGGCCTTCTGCCTGTGGCAGGTGTCGCTGGTCTGCTATTTTAATCTGTAAACAAATAGTACAAGAAGTTCTAGGGACTCAACCCTATATGTAACGCTTATGGCACGACTGAATATGAAGAAAGAGTACCATCCTATCATGCCTTGTGCCTTCCGCCTATAGTATGTGGTGCACAACACACCTATAGACAAGACTCTACTTAGCACGGCTTGCAGACTTCGGACACGACCAGCTCTGATAATTAAGTTTGTGACGCCCCGCCTTGGGGGTAGTTATTGGCACTTGTTTCTTACTAGACCAACCGCTAGACTATTGAGCCTAAGCACTTCGGGTGCCTAATGACTCTGCACGGTCTTTAACCGATCCCTTATAAAATAAGCTCTTACTATAGCCTCATGAACTGAATCAGACCCTATCATAGCTTCCTCATCGATTCAAACCATCCAATGGGTGATTCACACTCTCTATCCATAAAGAGCCTCGACTGCTCCATTTGGATGCTAGAGGGATAGTTGTTATTATAAGCAAATTCAATCAAGGGCAAGTGATCATCCTAGCTACATTTGAAACGACATTAGACATGTTTCAATATGTCTCGAGAGTCTGGATTGTTTTTGTGCCACGCCCGCCTTGGGGAAATATGACTGCACTGGTGTTCCTACTAGGACTCGAATCAAGTAGACTATCGAGCCTAAGCACTTCGGGGTGCCCGGTCAAGCTCTAACTTTATACATGGAATCAGCGGGTTAAGTATAGCGTTGTAAATACAGCCTCAGGGGCCTATAGCCACCTGTACAACAACAATGGGCTTAACCAGAATCGGTATCAATGTAAGGAAACCTATGGCCGACAAGGCCACCATGCCGACTAGTTTTCTACCGAGAACCGAATTAGAAGTTAAGCTACTTTGTGACCTGCAAGGTCACCAACTACTAACTGGATAAGGCCCTACACAACATAATTCAATTCAAACATACGCACGGGCCTCACGCTGACCGGCACACCAACCACAGGGAAATATATAGTTTGAAGCCTCTAAGAATATCATAAGATGGCCGGGACAGGGCCCCGACCTACCCGCACTATACAACAGAAGAAAATAGTATAACCTTCTAAATATCAAGCTCCGGATGACAGGAGCTAGACTTTGCGCTGGCTAGGATCACAAGGGGTCGGCTCGGCCTATAGGTACCTGTGTGCAAGTAATGCAAGATCCCAAACGGGCTGTGCGCAGACCATTGGTACCGAGCATGTAAAGCAAACTTAACATAATTAAATATAAGCAACAATACTAGTAATTTGAATAGCAGAAAGTATCTGAAACTGTTCGGGGCTGGCGGATCTGAAATAAGCTTATCTGTATTGGAAGGTAAGGTAGAAGCATACTTGTCAGCGTGGCTACCTCGCTCGTCTATTTGCTAATAAATAACATATGTATATACATATATAACATACAAGGACCTATCAGCCTTGCCGGGAACGTGCCAACCAACACACAATCTATATACCCCTACCGGGTTCAAACTAACTAAAAATACGAAGCACTCTAACGGCCCCCTCGGGTATGCAGCTTGGGTTCTCTGGCTCTCTGACTATAATCTGTATTTGAGTCCGGAGGACTCTGTGATCGTAAACTATAATTCGTAGACTGTGATTGTATTTGCATCAGCTTCCCGGCGCAAGTACGACAAGGTAAGCTATAATGCTATGCTGATTAGCCTGATATGGGGAATGCCGCATCTCATCTTCACCCTATCAAGGGCGGCATACCACTCCTTGGAGTGACGTATCTCGCCCTTCGGCGGGCGAGTCGACACAACTATTAACCTCGGTGCAAGAAGCCTGGCAGTTCTCATAGCACAAACAGGTTCCCAATAAACAATAATCACGTATAGCAAGCATGTTCACCTGAAAATACTATCCATGTTTTGATATTCTATTCTCGAATTCTTTCGCATTAAATTGATTCTCATACCGAGCTATACTATATCTCGGAATATTATCTCGACTGCATGGGATATTGTTATTTAACTTTTATTCTGGAATACAACATAATAACATAAACATACTGTTGGATTCATGCTGGACTTCTGAATTCTTTCTCTTATAGTTCACGCTATTTGCCATACTAGGATTACTAACTTCTGCCGAAGGTACAAGCCTTACATACCTTCTTTCGATTTCGACTAACTGGCGTAGCTCGGTCAGTATTTCTGCTATTTTCCAACTGCATTCATATATATATCAATTAGAACTAAATACCCTTAATATTCTGGAAAGAAAATATCACTTTAATATATATAGCCCAAACTTTTGCTTATTTAAAAACGGTCGAAAACTTCTTATTTCTTGGAAGTCCGTAAGGGAGAAATACTCACTTTAGGTCTAGGAGTATATTGACACTAATTTGGAGCAATTCCACTTACCTTAACTCGATAGCACGACGATTCGCTGATCGAATTTCACGAACTAAAACCTGTAAACCCGTAGGAATGCTCCTTGCTGCTTAATACCTCGGTATCTGGAGTTAATTTGAGTTTGGACCGTGTTTGACGGCGTAATCGGATGAATATTTGTAAGGAATCATCATTCTCCCCTGTTCCCATACGTTCTCTCTGGAAATTATATGAAATTATCATTAAAAACAGAAGTGAGGAGTTTATATACTTGGGCCTGGACAGGGCCTCCATGACACGCTGTCATCGTAGAGGCCCTCCCTCCGTGGCACGCTGCCATCGCGGAGGGGCTCTGCCCCGGCTCCTCTCGCGATGGTTCGACGTGTCACTTATCTGGTCTTTCCCCGGGCCTTTTCCTAGCATGTATGGCAATCAAAAGTCTTAACCATCATGCGAATAGGTCATCTACATGTCGAGAATTTACGGGGTGTAACAGTTCGTTCGTCTTATCCATCCATTTGCGGATGAAAGACTGTGCTAAGCTTAACTTGAGTCCCAAGCCCCTTCTGAAAAGACCGCCAGAACTGGGAGGTAAACTGAGTACCTCAGCCTAAAATAATAGACAAGGGCACTCCATGAAGTTGAGCCAACTCCCCAATATACAATTTGGAATAATCATCTACTGAATCTATGGTTTTCACTGACAGGAAATATGCCGCCTTGGTCCACCTCTCGACCACCACCCAAATGGAGTCATGTTGCCAGCGAGTACGGGGAAACCCAGTTATGAAGTCCATATTGATTCTTTCTCACTTCCAAGTAGGAATGCTAACATCCTGAAGTATGCCTCCCGACCTTTGGTGCTCGACCTTCACTTGCTGATAGTTCAGGCACTTGGCTACGAATTCTAAAATATCCCTCTTCCTGCCATTCCACCAATATATTTACCGCAAGTCATGATACATTTTGGTGGCACTCGAATGGATAGAGTACCTGGATCCATGTGCCTAATGCATTATCTGGTCCCTCAAATCATCTACATCTGGAACACACAGATGACCCCGGTACCGCAACACACCATCTCCCCCTTGGGAGAAAACCTCCACCTTCTGTATTCGGACGGCTTCTTTCATTTTTACCAACATTGAATCCTCATCTTGTCTAGCCTTCACATCGGTCACCAAGGACGATTCGGATTCGTTTGGCATCACAACGCCGCCATCGATCGAGTCGACTAATCTAACTCCAAACCTTGCAAGTCGATGGACATCTTTCACCAACTCCTTCTTTCCCTCATCCACGTGGGACACACTTTATATAGAGACCTACTAAGTGCGTCCGCTACCATATTAGCCTTACCCGGGTGGTAAAGAACACTCATATCATAGTCCTTAAGTAACTCCAACCACCTCCTTTTTTGAAGATTGAGATGTTTCTGATTAAACACATATTGCAAGCTCTTGTGGTCTGTAAATACATCCACGTAGACCCCATACAAGTAGTTCCTCCATATCTTCAATGCAAGCACCACCACGGCCAACTCAAGATCATGGGTTGGGTAATTCTTCTCATGGATTTTCAACTATCTTGAGGCATATGCTATCACTTTCCCATGCTACATCAACACACACCCAAGTTCGATTCTCGAAGCATCACAATATACTACAAAACCATCGGTACCTCGGGTAGGGTCAACATTGGTGCTGAAGTGAGTCGAGTCTTCAACTCTTGGATGCTTTTCTCACAAGCCTCCAAAAATTGGAACTTTACCATTTTTCTGAGTCATCCTGGTCAATGGTTCTGCAATTGATGAAAATCCCTCAACAAAACCTCTGATAGTAGCCTGCTAGGCCCAAGAAACTCTGAATTTCTGAAGGATTCACCGGTCTAGGACAATTCTTTACCGCTTCAATCTTCTGAGAATCTACTTTTATGCCCTCACTTGATACCACATGGTCTAAAAATGCCACAAAGTCCAACCAAAATTCACACTTGTTGAACTTTGCATACAACTAACGATCCTTGAGGGTCTGAAGCACTATTCACAAGTTAGCGGCATGCTCCTTCTCGCTCTGAGAGTATATAAGGATATCATCGATGAACACGATCACGAACATGTCTAGACATTGCTTGAACACCCTGTTCATCAAGTCCATGAAGGCTGCAGGGGCATTGGTTAGTCCAATAGACATAACAACAAATTCATAGTGACCATACCGGGTCCTGAAAGCTGTTTACGAGATTTCACTCTCCCGAACCCTGAGCTGGTGATACCGGGACTTGAGATATATCTTTGAGAAACATCTAGCACCCTAAATTTGGTCAAACAATTCATCGATCCTGGGTAAGGGGTACCTATTCTTGACGGTGACCTTGTTCAATTGCCGGTAATTAGTACACATGATAAGGGAGCCATCCATCTTTCAAACAAAGATAGTCGGTGCACCCTATGGAGACTACTCGGTCTAATGAAACCCTTATCCAACAATTTCTTCAACTGATCCTTCCAATCCTTTAGCTCGGCTGGAGCCATCCTGTACGAAGCAAAAGACATAGGTTGCGTATCAGGTAGAAGATCAATACAAAAATAAATTTCCCTCTTAGGATGAACACCTGGCAAATCATCGGGAAAAACCTCTGGATACTCACACACCATTGGAAATGACTGGATAGTCAGGATCTTGGACTTAACATCCTTACCCCTAACTAGGTGATACATGAAGCCCTTAGAAATCATCTTCCTAGCCTTAAGATATGAAATAAACTAACCAACTGGTACAACTAAATTTTCCTTCCACTCTAAGACTGGCTCACCTGGAAACCTGAACTCTACTGATTGGGTTCTATAATTAATCGAAACATAACATGCAAACAACCAATCCATGCCCAAAATAAGGTCAAAGTCAGTCATAGCTAACTCTACTAAGTCTGCGGAGGTAACCTTATGCAACATTGTGATGGGCCAACCTCTATCCACTTGCCTAGATACAATCGATTCACCGACTTGGGTGGGCACCGAGAATGGTTCTGATAGAATTTCAGGGCTAACTCCAACTACTAGAAATATAAGGGGTCACAAAAGACAAAGTAGCTCCTTTATCTAACAAGCATAAGCATCAATATAGAAGACTTGCAACATACCAGTGACCACATGTGGTGAACCCTCCTGCTCATGCAGGGGAACTAAAGCGTAAAACCTGTTTTGGCGATGATGGCCTACTGAACTAGTAGAGGCACCCTGCTTGGGGGGGGCATGCTGCTGGAGCGGCAGAACCGTTCATTTACACATGGGCCCCACTGACCCCCGACCTGGCTGAGGGGCAATCCCTAAGGCTGTGCCCGGGTTGTCCACACTCGAAACACGCATCTGAGCCAACTAAGCACCTCCCTAGATGATTCTTGCTGCACTTCACACAAGATGGAAAAGTGTGCTCCACCTGCATGCTACCCTGATCCCTTGAGCCCGAAGCCCTACTCCTCTGATCTCCTCTAAACCTAGATGGTGTGCTGGCCGATGATGCAGCTGGAATGATAGACCTGCTGGGAGTACCGACACTGTCCACCCCCTGGCCTGACCTATGAAACCCTATAGCTATCGGTCCTGGCCCTCTTGGACTCCCTCTAGCTCTGATAGACCGACTCCATCTGCTGAGCATGTAACACAATGTAGGAAAAGTCGATATCCCGATGTAGAATGGCGATCCTGCAATCCTTGTCCAAATAATCCGCCACCCCATGCACAAAATGATTCACCCAAGCCCTTTGGTCCGCCTCCAACTTTGGAGCATACTTACATAATTGAGTGAACTCTAATGCGCAGTCCTAAACGGACATGTTACCCTGCTTTAAATTAACAAAGTCGGCCGCCTTGAGCTCTCTCATTTCCAGAGGGAAGAACCAATCCATAAAAGCCACGTGACACTCCTCCCAACCTATCGGGCCTGCACCCACTGCCCTGGCATCTCTCCACTTCTTAAACCATATATGAGCCAC
>JACEIK010000983.1:199363-220798 GCA_018107945.1 Datura stramonium | reverse complement strand
AACATAATTCATGATTCATAAGGTTCATACATACTTGTAAATCATGCATATATCTTGGAATTCATAAAATCATGATGGGTAATATCATAAATCCATAATTCCAAATTGTAAATCATGTTGGGTTCATAAATATCACCATTTGAAGAGAGGATCATAAGTCGATTCATCATGCGTCATGCATAATTAGGCTTAATTTCATAAAAATCAAAAATTGATAAAATTATGAATGATTTAAATAATAAAAACTGATCAAAACCCATAGACTATGATTAGATTCTAAAATTACAAAACCCATTATCAAATCATTAGGCTTCTATAAAATCATCTTCAAAACCTTATGAGTTTTTAATAAATATTATGAACAAATCATAGAGGATGGACATGGGTGTGGAATAAATCACCCATTGGCAGCCTTAAATACCTGGGAATATCTGGTTCTTAACTTCCCTAGATTCCCCAAGAGGAAATTGATGAACACCTTGAAATCACCTAGATCACCCTTCTATCACCTTCTCAAACCTTTGCATGCATGAATGAGGACTTAGGATAGTTTATCCCCTCTTAAACTACCCTTTCTGATATTAAAACAACGTAGTATAGGCCCCTAGAACTTAGGAATTATGAATATCCCTTACTAAAATCACAGAAATTTGCTAACTGCCAGTCCCCACGAGGGACTGGATGACTCATGACTAGGACCAACGACTCTAGCCTGGAGTCATGGAGTCTACTTCCCAATTCACTCAGGGGACACCACGAGGGACCCCACAAATTGTGGGAGCCACCCGTGACCCCCACTACCCCAAAACCTTAGCCAACCTCTCAGTCCATGCCACAGATGACCTCATGAGTCGTGTGGTCTGACCATGACTCGTGATCATGCTCATCGCCTTACCCAACACCTTGCCAAGACCTACTTTACGGTCACTCCTCACAAGTCACATGACGACTCGTGGTCACTCCTCACGAGCCACTACACGGATCATTTTGTGATATGGTGTGAAATTTTAGTTTTTAACCATTTTTACTCTTGGGTCTGATCCTTCGGTCCCTGGGGTATAACAAGTTCATTCTAAGAATTCCCACTCAATGCATGCAACGTAGAGCCTTCCTTGAAGATCAAGTTTGAGGAATTTCATCAAAATCTCTTCAATTTCCTTTAGGATTTCAAGTGGGAGTGTGAATTTGAGATACCTATGTATGTGAGGATGTGAATGAGGGTTCCTTTCACTATCATTCTTGAAATTCTTCTCAATTCCATGGATTTTAATTCTAGATTCAAGTTTCATGATCTATGGGGTGTATTCCAATTCCTGTAAAATTCTCTATGATCCATCTATGCATCAATTCCTTTCATGTATTTTATCATGTTTATGATCTATGGGCATATTTTATGGCTATTTTGAATATAAATTTATAGATTTGAATTTAAATACATTATTGCCCAATTATGTATGTTTTATGAAAAGTCAAGTTATGATTTCTTTATGATCTTGATCTTAATTAGACCAATTATGATATATGCTTTGTGATATTATTTCTCTCAAGTACTTATCATGGATTTCTGAAATGTCAAGTTATACATGTTTTACAAGAATGCATAGATTTCATGATTTACGGATTTATGACTCTTGGCCAGTTCATGGGCCCTTTCTCATGGATAAGCATGTATTCTAAATAGTGATCAATGATGCTATTATTTATTTGTCCATGAACTTCATGAAAGATTTTATGATTATGATATAATCCGTAATGTGCATGTTTTTGGGAGTAATGTGTAGCACTGAGTAGCCCGGCGTTCAAAGAACTACGTAGGTTTCTCAAAACTACGTGCCCGTGTAGGTTTATATGTATATGCAGATGTAAATGGATCCCCTTTTTGTGATATCACATACTGCATGTCCCTTTCCCGGCAAGCCTGGGATGGCTCTGCCCACTTGAGTGAGATAGTTGGAGTATCATGTAAGGCTCTACCGTGATGGTGTCAGTTATGACACGTCCTCCCATTGTTCCTCATAATTTATGCATGGTTATGTTTATGATACTTTGGCTCAAGTCATGTTTAATGAATCTTTTCACTTATGATTATGATTATGACTGATTTATGAATGTTTCGAAAACCTTGATCCCTTATGTTTACATTGTGATACTTATACTTTGATCATGTTGTCCTACTCTTATGAATTATTATGTATTTTAACATACTGTTTTTACTTATCTTGCATACTCAGTACATTCCAAGTATTGACTGCATACTCTATGCTGTCGTTTCAGGATACATTTTCGAGGGATCAGTCTCAGTTGCATCATTAGCCTCTGCTTCCCTTTCGGACTTGTCCAGCCGGTGTTAGTGTGTCCTCATCTTTCGAGGACGTTCAGAAATCTATAGTCGCTATGTTATTTTAGTTTCAGACTTTGTCGAGCTAGTTGGGGGTGTTGTCCCATCAACTCATCAGTTATGTTAGAGGCTTTCCTGACATTATGTAAAAATCAGCTTGTCTTTGTTGATTCAGTTTTAGCTTGATATGTTGATGTGTGCAGACTTCCACTATTATGAGTGTTAACTTCCATTTTATGAGGTTGAGTTTAGATGTTATGTTCATTCCATGGGTCGACTTGAAGTGTCATGACCCAAACATACACCCGGATCGTAGACACGGGAAAAGGAGCCCCGAGAGACCCTAAGTCGACCCATGGCATGAGCAAACAACTAATTCAGTCACAAGAACGGAATACTTAACATAAAAGAATGTATTCGTAACATAGACAAAGAGAAAAGAGGGATCAGATTTACAAAATACGGCTGAATAAAATTTGTAGTCTGATAAGCTTCTAAACATGAAGGACGGGTTGATGGGACAATTCCCCAACTAAACCAACATCCAGAAACTGAAATAAAAACATAAAGTATGATCATTCAGTCCTCGGAACATGAGGACTCACCAAGTGTGCTGAGATCAGATCTAAAACTATCTACGGATGAGGATGAGCTTAAGAACTGGGACATGTATCATGAAAATGATACAACATAGAAAGTATGCGGTCAGTACGTGGAATGTACTGAGTATGCAAGATAAGTAAAAATGGGCATTTAAAACACGTAATAAGTTCATAAATGATCATAAGAGTAGGAAATCATGCGCGTATCATAAATCATAATAACATATCATACGGCTCAAGGTTTTTCAAAACATTCATGACATAATATAATCATATCATAATAGAAGATATTTACTTAACATGACATTAGCCAACATACATAATCATAACTTGCATAAATAATGAGGAACACTGGGAGATTCTCTTAACCGACATACCCCATATGAGCACACATGAAGCCCGACTTGTAACCCTAGTCGGGAGGGTGTCCATACCTTTAAAAGGGTAGAACCATGAAAGTGTGATATCACCATGAAAAGGGGCCATTTGGGCTAGGGACAAACATGAAAGGGGCCCTAACATACCTACGGTGGCACGTAGTTCATGAGATCCGGGGCTTAACCTGAGCCCCGAACCTACGGTGTTCGATACTACTCCCAAAACATTTATAGTGCTCATAATAATACATACATCAGTTCACGGGCTAGTTAAATCGTGATAATCGTAAACATGCTTGAACATATGTAAACTAGCCATGAGATGAAACCCGTGAGTCGGCCAAAAACATAATTCATGATTTAATAAGGTTCATACGTACTTGTAGATCATGCATATAGTTTGGATCTCATAAGATCATAATAGATAATAATAAATTCACAATTTAAATCATAATTTATGCTAGGCTTGTCAAGATCATCAATGAAAAAATAGATCGTAAATCGATTCATCATGGGGCATGCATAATTAAGCTTAATTGCTTAGAAATCAAATTAACAATATTATAATCAATTTAAATCTCAAAAGATNATCATTAGATTTTATATAAATCAAATAAAACCCACCATGAGTTTTTGATAAATTTTAAGTAAAATCATGGAGTAGGGGTTTGGGTGTGGAAGGATTCACACATTGATGACCTTGCGTAACTGGGATTATCTGATTATTAACTTTCCTTGATTACCCGAGAATGAAATTGAAAGAATTGAAGAGAAGAGCCTAGAATCTCCTTTGATTGCCTCTTACTATTCTTGCATGCATGAATGAAGAGAAAACTGAACTTAACACCTTTAAATTTCCCTATTCATAACCCAAAACGTCGTATTTTAGGCCTTAGGATCTTAGAAATTTACATAAAATCCCTTACTAATGCGTAGGAAAATAATTGTCAGGGGTCCTAACGGGGGACCTGGTCACTCGTTACCTATCCCCACGATCCGTCATCTTGCCCGTTAGGTATACTACCTTAACTGATCATTGAGGGGACCTAACGGATTACATAATGACCCATTATCGGTGGCCACTAGTCGTACCACCACTCGTCAAGTATACTACCTCCTTAAAACCAATTTATCCAAATTCCACCCAATGACTCATACCATGATTCGTTTCCAGGCATGAAGAGTCGTGGTCTCCTTCCATTAAGTCCACTACCTTTTCTTTTCCACTTTCCTTATATCTCCTCCCCACGAATGACCTAACGACTCGTGGTGTCTGACCATGAGTCATTCCCAAGCCCATGGGGAATCCTTTTTCTCTATTCTCCCAGGCCTCCCCACGAGTCACCTGACGACTCGTGGGCTCACCTCACGAATTGTCCAACGGCTCGTCCTATGCCTGCAAAATTCATATTTTTAGTTTTCCCCATTTCGACTCCCGGGTCCGATTTTTGGTTCTCGGGATATAACGTGGAGCCTCTCAGGGTTTCTTGTCTTGCATCTCGATCCGGATCTACGTTTGCGTCATGACAATCAAGTTTCTTCTTTCCCAACTTGGCAACAGGTTGTTAAACCTGTTCCTATGAATATATTTCAGCCAGTTTCCTTTTGCTAACATAATACTCCCATTTCTGCTCCTAACTGCCATTGGACATTCAGTGGTTAGATGTCCAACTTTTCCACACAAGTAACACATATCATCAGTGACATTTGTTTCTTTATGAAAATGTATTCCAGCATTTTCATTGTGTACTTTTCGACTTAGATTATTCATAATTCTAGATGACTTGGTCCACCTACATTCTTTCTCAAGATCCTGTTTTAAACTAGGCATTTCCAAACTCAATTTTCTTACCTTTCTTTTTTCACAGAAATAATCAAATTTATAGTGCTTGAGTTTTGATTCAACCTCTTTCAGATTCTCACTCATTCCTTCCTTTTGAAAAGAAGATGTTTTCAAGCTTTCATTTGCAGACTCAAGTTGGACAACCTATCTTTAAGGCACTATTTTCTTTATCTGTTATATCCTTGCCATTTTTACAATCAATTAACCTATTTTCTTTATTAATTATATATTATCTTCTTTGGAACAGTTGGTCTAGTAGTGATCCAATCCAACAACTCATAATCTTTAGCTTGAATGAAAATTTTCATCTGTGCCTTCCACCAAATGAAGTGTGTACCATTGAAAAGAGGTGGTCGAGTTGTTGATTGCCCTTCACTGTGTCCAATAGGTGGTGCAGAATTTATCATGATCTATCTTAGGTGTTAGGCTTTTATGATAAACCTTCTCTTATACCAATTGATAGTTTACACAATCTAGATATTTATTTTTAAACTAGCTATTTGACTACAAATGAAACAAGTTTTCTAACATGTTTCACTTAAGAGGATAAATGCAGTGAGTAAAGAACACTATAATTTTAGCATGAAAAACACTGGCTCAGAAGTTGAAAAATCATGACATGTACCTCCACAAGATTTTCTCCAACTTCACTAACTTCAAAGAGTCTCTTCAAACAGCAGATTACAACACATGTAACCTAAATGAATTATAAACTCTAATTTCGAACTGCTCACAGTCCTCTTTAGGAATGTGTCCCCAACATCTCCTTGTATACACTACTTGAAGACAAAATCTTCTTACTCTAGTTTATAACTCATTGAATTAAGATTGCATCAATTACAACATGTTAGGCCACGGATTTCTCGAGAATTGATCGACCGCCTCCNGAATTAAGATTGCATCAATTACAACTCAATGAATAACTCCTAGTACAAGATTGTTAACTCTAACCTTATCATTTTACTAGGACAAGTTCATCAATTGAATTTCTTCACACTTCAAATGTTGCAAAATCTCACACTTTGCAAATTCCTCTTTTCTCTCTTGTAACTACGTGAGTTTCTTTGAGAGGTTCCACTTCTATATATACATAACTCTTCAAAGAGTTCTTATCTCTTTCAATCTCTTTGTAGCAACAACCTTTGCTTGCCTTAGAGGTTCACTCCAAGAAGGAGTTCTTCTTCAAGATTATCTCTTGACTTCCTCTATGTTTTAATCAAACTCCAACTCTTACAAATCAGCACATGTTTATTTCGCTTAGCTTGTGTTACGTGCTTTAACCATCTCTTGATATGTGCAACTTATATTTAGTTGGACATTATATTGCTGCCATTTGAGCTCCTTTAGACAGTGAATATTACATTCCGTTGGAACATCTTGGCTTATATGTTTCATCATCTTTTTCAATAACCAAAACTACATAGATCCCAATAATAGAGAATTTTCATACAATTTGACGTGGAAGATTATACAAAGTAAGAAATACAGGCTAGCAAGAGTAGGGTGCAACAGAAATAGAGAATGATATGAAATCATTTGCACACAAGCCTAATCTAACATTTCTTGGTTCACTTGCAAAATCAGGATAAGTTCCATTGAAAAGCTTCCAATCTTCTCCATCTGATGGATGAGAGGTAGCACTAGGAACCCTTCTATTCTCACGGTACTATCTCATATGAGAAGCATAACTCATCAATGCGTACAACCTTTGTAACCAAGATATAAGAGGTAAATACTGCATCGCCTTAACTGAAACAATCTTCCCATAGGGAGTCTGCTCATGACAAGCATGTCCATAAAACTTAAAATTTTCTAGATGACCATCAATCTTATAAAACATGTATCTATTTTTCACAATAATGAATTTTATCATATGATAATCATAACTTGGAAACCAATATCTTTTCCTAATAGAAATTCTTAAGTATGTTAACTCAGAGTTAACAAGTTTCCCCCCAAAAGACCAACCATAGAGTCCACAGCAGCTTGAGGAACACTGCAATATGATATGATATTGATTAGTCTAATTGCAACAGACAATGTACAGTGTGGACTCCCTACACATAGTGGACAACTAGCCTCTTCTAGTTGTTGATAGAAGCACATTGCTTCTTCAATTTATTGGAAGTTTCTTCGAAATACTTTTCGGGTTCCATATATATTGTAATTTTAATGCATCTTTGACTATTTCATGCACCCTATCATGTTGAACACTATTTTGATCATGTGTAGACCTACTACATTAACCCACAGGCAAAATATAAAATGTACTATTCATCACATCAATCTAACCATGATTAGTCCATGCAAAATATCTAAGCTTAAACCCATTATGATAGATATGAACAATAACTTCATATGGTATAAAAAAAATCATGCAGTTGCATTGCTTACAAGGAAATCTAATCAACTCTTCCATTTGAAAAGGGTAAAGTGATATTGCATGATTGATAAATCCTCTAACACCTTCAACAAATTCATATCTCATGCCCCCATAATTTTCATTAGTTTTATCATACATACACAAATGATAATTCATCTACAATTATATAGATATTCAATTATAAATTCTATTACATATAAACTTAGGTTAGATAATTTATATTAATTCTTAAATTTTATTTTTTAATAGTAATAATTACCCAAGAACATCCTACGAAAGTAATTCAAATTTTGATGTAATTATGTATTTAGTATTTATTGATTAATTACTAAAGTTATATACAACATTATTTTAATGAAAAAAATTCATTTTATTAGAATTTATTTTTTTAATAAATTGATCTAACATTGCTTCTAACTCCATCACCACCCAATTACCGTAATGGAAACCCACATGGATGACATAATGAGTCGTCAATTGACTAAACGACTCGTTGGAAGACCANCCAATTACCGTAATGGAAACCCACACCAGCTCTATGGTAGACGAACCATTATTTTCCAAGTAGCTTAACATTATGAATTTATTTATCAAAATAAAGAAGTCAAAAAATAGTTAATAAAAGTTTTAATTAAATGTAAAACAATAGCGGAAGTCTATCTATTACAATTCCATAAACCTGAAACTCATCATATAAGGACTCTTACTAAAATATTTGGAATAGTAAAATAAAAGGAAATATAAGCCATGCTTTAGTAGAATAGATATTCATCTAGAGAAAATATGTGGCAACCTGGTTAAGAACAACTCACCCTCAGATCAATCAACAAGCAACTCTAAATGTGAGGTCGTGATGAAGGCTCTAGAACACAGTCTTCGCTCAAAGAAAAGTGCAGGAGTAGCATCAGTACAAACACTATGTGCTGGTAGGCATCATAGGCTGACTCCGATTAGTATCAAGTATATATAACAAATCAATAAATGCAATAAAACAAGTACAATGACACATAACCTTTCAACTCATGAGATCAGGTAGTCAATAGTACCATGTAATTACATCCACATTAGGCATATCAATCTCAATTAACATAGAAATATAATCCTCTAAATCAGATAGCAAAAACATCATAAGAACTTGCAATCATAAGGCAAATCAAAGAAAATCAATGGAATCAAGTTCACACTAAAGTACAGTTTTATGGCCTTTGTATCTCATCAGTCTCACTCAAATCTAAACACTCATCTGTCACTCATCTATACATAGATGCTAGTGAGTTTTATGTTTACCAATCTAGTCATGACCTGCAGGGGATCCTAGGTGTTTATGTACCATACCGATGTGGTACCCACTACAACACAACTTCTTGTTAGTAAGCTTGCATCAAACACGAGCCAATCATCTCATATAACCCCTTTTCCATAAACTTACACCGAACACGAGTCACTCATATCACACAACCACTTGTTCGTAGGCTCACATTGCCCACAAGCCACTGATATCAGAAAATGGTATATTATTCAGTTACCATCAACATATCATTAGTATGTTCTCAATTCAGTCATCACACAAGATAACAATAATAAGTACACATTAATTATCACAAATGCACATGGTAATCATAAGTTATGTCCACAGACTTAAACAATTTAACCGCCTGTTCACATAACATTGTCAAATCACAATCACTGCCACAAATATTTGTTCAAAGACAAATTATGCATGCTTTAGCAACTCATAATACGTCTAAGGGGCTAATCAAAGTCTAACTCCACATAAACCATAACCTACATCAATCGAAGAACAGAACCAAGCAAGTTGCTTCATGTTAGTCTTCCTTTTCCTCAATGTCTCAAAATGCTCAAAGTCTAGAAACAAACAATATAGGGGTATTTAATTAGCTACTCCTCAATAAATAGCTTTGGGAATTCAAACCCATCCGATTTTCCTGTTATCAACGATTAAGTCATTACTCACATGTTAATTTACCATAATCTAGTTTCACAATGATCATATCACCCTAGTTAATGGAGTTTCTATTCTTCAACCCTCTTTAAAGCAGTTTTTATGGGAAGGGTACCACCTTTATCGAGTTCTAGGTCTCAAATAATCATAATTATAAACTAGAACATTGAATTTCATCCTAGGAAGTGTTAATTAAAAACTTCAAATCCTAGGAAATGATAATTATTAACACCCATTTGTAATACCCCAAAAGCCCTAAGATTAGACCCGAGGGTTAAAATGGAGAAAATAGGAATTTCTGCCCTAAATTACAAGATGAGTCATCTAGTGACCCTTGAAGTACCCACGAGTAGTTAAGTTACTCGTGAGGTGGAAGGATGTTGGCTAAGATTTTGTGGTTTGGGGGTTGACCACGAGACAAGCCACGACTTGTGGTCAGGGCAACGAGCCGTTAGGATGGTCGTTGTCAGAAGCCAACATGAATGTGGAATTTTTGGCAGTGTTCATCATGATTTGTCGCCATGATTCGTTAGGTACACCACGAGTCATGGTGTCCCTCGTGGTGACCAGAAGAGCCATGTTTCCAGTGCGGACAACAGGAGTAGTCGACGATTTGTCCCCTGAAGTAATGAATCGTCCAGTTCCTCATTGGGACTGACAGTGTAATTGTTCCTATGAATTTATTAAATGATATTCCATAATTCCTAAGCTCCTAAGACTTAAACTACGTCATTTTAAGCTCAGATAGGTGTGTTTAAGAGGGTTTAACTCATTCTAAATCAATCCTTCTCCATGGATGCATGAGAAGTTCCTAAGAGTGATCAAGCCTAGAAATTTGTCAAGTTCTTCCCTAATTCCTTTGGGAATTCAAGAAGGGTATGAAATCAGAAGCACCAAGGTAAGTATGGTTATAAATGGTGCATTCATCCACTTCCATGCCTCAAATCCTATCTAAATTCATGAACTTCTTAGTTGATGAATCTATGGGGTTTTAACCCAACTTGTGAAATTCTCTAAGCATTTATCATGGGTAAATCCTATTCATGTTTCTATTGTTGAATTAAGATTTATGGGAATGTTTCATTATGTTTTCAATTATAAATTTTGTTTTCGAAGTCTTACAATTATAATGCCCAATTATGAAAGTTCATGAAAGGTTGAGACTATGATCTACGTTTTCAAGTATGATGAGATGTATATGATAAAGTATGATTTCGAATTACCCATGTTTACATTCATGATTTTCACTATCTAAAGTATGTATAAGTTCGGGCAAGCTCATATGATTTTGACTATCAAGTATGTTCATGATTTACTTCAATTTCATGTTATTATCTTACCACATGATTTTGGAGTCTAGACCCCCACTTTTCAGCTTCTGGTATGGTTTGAGCCAAGGCTCCTCATGATATGTTTTCAGATTATACATGTATTATTATTATTTAGCTTCATAGCAAGATGATGGTTCAGCTTCGTTTAAAAATTATATAGAGCATATGTATGTTTTTAGGAGTAGTGTCTAGTACTGAGTAGGCTAAGGGTTCAGTCAACCCTATGCCTTAGAACTACGTGCCAATGTGGGTATGATCAGATTATTCGGGATCTCCGTTGTGAGCGTTCCTTTCCTGCAAGGGGCATTCATCTTGATATCAATATCATGGTAACGCCCTTAGCCCTGGCAAGGCTTTGGGCAGCTCTGCCCACTTGAGTGTGATAATCGGGACCACGTAAGCTCTATCGTGGTAATGTCGGCTATATGACAAGTCTCCCATTGTTCCTCATCATTTCAGTTATGCATGTTCATTCGTCATGATATTATGTTTTCAGCAGGTTTGACCCAATGTTAAGTTTTACTTATGATTATTGATGTGCTATGATTTTACGGCACTTTCGAAGCTTAAAACAAAGAAATTATGCACATTCCGGGTATGTTTATGTAGGTATGATGCGTTGTGTTTAATGTTGCAAGAAAACAGGTTTAGAAGTGATACATGCGAATTAAGGCTTAAAACAACTGAAAGGGAGGCTGCTAGACGCGTCACGAGTCTTCATCACTGTGCACGACTCGTTGCCAAGGTCTTGGGATAGACCAAACATTTGAAGAGGAAGGAACAGTAAAATTCATGAATTGAAGGTACGACTCGTTACATCTGGTAACGAGAAGCCAATCATGAAGACTGGGAGATGGATGCCTGAAGAAATAACCAGTGAAGTTAACGGACGACGTCAAGAGTCGTTTTCTAACTGAACGACTCATTAGGAGGTCACTGGAAGGAATTGTAGGGTGCACTGGAAAATTGAAGAGGTTGGACCACGAGAGGCCTAATGACTCATGTCCAGACACAACGAGTCGTTCGGTGACCCATTGCCACGACTTGGCTTATTACTGAGGAAGACTATTTTTGATTGAGCATGACTCGTTAGATGACATAACTAATTGTTACTGAGCTCATAACCATTGACGACCTGATTTCCAATTTTAGTTAGGAAAGCGATTAGTTGGAACTATAGATACATTGTTTAGGTTTATTTTTGACGTACAGTTTATTATCACTATTTTTCACATAGATTTTGGTGTTGTACATTTATTCTTGGTTAAAGAAACAAAGTTTAAAATTTTGTTCTTGAGTTTGAGAATCAAAAGAAACATTGGAATTTGTTCATCAAGTTTAGAGTTCTATTCAGTTCACTTGATTTTCTTCTACAATAATTTGTAAGTAGAAATTATGATTTATTCAATATTTTGTGATTGTGATTTTCAAACATGAATAGCTAAACCCATAATGAGGGTTGTGGGAACCAAGATGAATTAACACACATAGGTTAAACACTTAGTTATTCTTGAACAGGGTTTAATGCATGTATTGTTTTTTCCTTCGTTTTAATTGATTCTTAACGACTACAAATGTTAGGACTTCCCTTATTCTTACTTACTAGATGAAGGGGGTAGTGAATGGGAAAAGGGATTAACAATGGAGATTTCAAGCTATAAACTATCGTCTAATATCTTGAACTTATCCAGAAATAGCTAATCTGATATTAAGGATAAGGGTTAATTAAGCATACACTCGTAGACGGACCAAGTTGCGTGGTGAAAATCATCTAGATAGGGAACCAACCATTTAGGTGAACCTAACTTACCGATATTGCATATTAAACACCGGAATAGATCACTAGTGTAAAAGCCTTGTGGTTATAAAGTGTTGGGGAACATAATTCAAGTTAATGTGTTGATTGTATACAAACCTAATTTGACTTAAGCATTTAGTAGTTTTTACTCTTGTTTAGTAGTTTATTTCTTTCCCCCATAGGAAATAAGTAAGCCCATAGTAATAGCTATTCACATTAACTTAAGCTCTTTCCATATTCCCTGTNCCTGTGGGATCGACGTCAACCTCTCAGTTGAATTCTATATTTTACATCAACCGCTTTATATCTCAACTGCGAGGTGTAATTTGGGTGACATCAAATTTTGGCGCCGTTGTCGGAGAATACGGCTAAGGCTTTTGTTAATTGTGTTTGCTTTACTGTTGGTTCTTATTTCCTTTTTATTTTTCTTTTGCTTTTTTTGTTTTAATAGGTCTTAGGTTCGTGCATGCTCAATACTAGGAGCCAAGGAAATCCCCTGGTGATATGCCATGATTTTACGGCACTTTGGATGATTAAAACCAAGAAATTATGCACACTCTGGGTATGTTTATATGGGTATGATGTGTTTTATGCTTAATGTTGCAAGAAAATAGGTTTGGAAGTGAACTGGGCAAATTAATGCTGAAAATAACTGAAAGGGTGACTGTCAAGACTTCACGAGTCGTTGGCAGGAGGCATGACTCATTGTTGAAGCCGTGGGAAAAAAGATGAAGTTTGAAGATGCTGAGACAGTATACTTGACGAGTTGAGGGAATGACTTGTTACACTTGGTAACGAGTCGTGAAGGCTGAGAGAGAAAATCTTAACAAAGTGACTACTGGAGTTGACGACAAACATAACGAGTCGTCACGTGATGAAACGACTCGTTGGCAGCTCACTGGAATCATCCGTAAGGTGCACTAGAATTTTGAAGGAGTCAGTCCACGAGGGACCTAATGAATCATGCTCAGGCACGACGAGTCATTAGGTTACCGGTTGCCACAACTAGGTACGATGACGACTATTTTAAGCAAGGCACGACTCGTCAGAGGTCCCAATGATTCGTCACCAAGCCCGTTGCCACTACCGACCTGGTTTCCAGTTTTAGATAGGAAAAGGATTTCTTTGAACTATAAATACACAGTTTAGGTTTATTTTTGTATATAGAATTGAGAGAGCCGATTATTATTAGTTTTGGTGTCGTACGATTGTTCTTGAGTCAAGAAACAATTTTTACAATTTTGTTCCTGTATTTGAGAATCAAAAGCAACATTGGAATTTATTCATCAACTTGGAGTTTTATTCAATCTACTTGGTTTTTCTTCTACGATAATTTGTAAGTTGCAATTATGATTTATTCAATATTTTGTGATTGTGATCATAGAAATATGAGTAGCTAAACCCATAACTAGGTTTTTGGGAACCAAGATGAATTAACACACATAGGCAAAATACTTAGTGATTCTTGAACGAGGTTTTATGCATGTATTGTTTTTCCCTTTGTTTTGATTGATTCTTGATGGTTGAAAATGTTAGGACTTGCCTTATTATTACTTACCATAATAAGGAGGTAATGAATGGAAAAAAGGATTAACAATGGAGATTTGAGGTTATCAGCCCTCATATAATAGCTTGAACTTGTCCGGGGATAGCTAATCCGATATTAAGGGTAAGGGTCAATTAAAGTACACCTGTATACAGACCAAGTTTCATGGTGATAATCATCTATTTAGGGGACCAACCATTTAGGTGAACCTAACATACCAATATTGCATGTTAAACACCAGAATAGATCACTAGTGTATAAGTCTTGTGATTATGAAGTCTTGGGGAACACAATTCTAGTCAAGTCATTAATTGAATATAAACCAAATTTGATCTAAGCATTCAGTAGTTTTATTTTTGTTTATTATTCTATTTGTTTCCCCCTATGGAACTAAGCAACTCAATAGTAACAGCTATTCACATTAACTTATGTTCTTATCATATTCCCTGTGGGATCGACCTTAACCTTTGTTGGGTTCTATATTTGATAATCGACCACTTATATCTCAATTGAGAGGTGCAATTTGGGTGACATCAAATTTTGGCGTCGTTGTCGGGGAATACAGCTAAGGCTTTTGTTAATTGTGTTTTCTTTACTATTGGTTCTTATTTCTTTTTTATTTTTTTCTTTTGATGTTTTGGTTGATTAGCAGGTCTTAGGTTTGTGCACGCTCGATACTAGAAGCCAAGTAAATCCCCTGGTTCCAATTGATCACGAACTTTAGCAGATGTTAAGAAACCTGAGAAGAATGGCCAACATCCAAGAACAAGAAACCGTGGACCAAGCCACAACAAGAATGTTGGCTGAAGAGAAATCTCGGGCTACAGATCGTAAGCTAGCTAGAGTTGTTGAAGAGCAATGTCTAGCTGCAGAAGCAGAGCGATCTAGACCACACAGAGGTCCAGAACACTAGAGACTCCGGTATTTTTGATGAAGAGGATGATGCTAATATAGATGAATCGGTGCCACTGGAGATATAGTCCTTCCTCCTTTGCCTGTTGGGGCAAAGTTTTACATTACCAGTGCAATGATCCAACTGCTCAATATGAAGGGAATATTTGCGGGCCATGCATCTGATGATGTCCATGCTCACTTAACAAATTTTGTGGGTATATGTAAGGCATACAAACAACCGGGGTTGAGCCAGGATGCGATCAGACTGAGGTTATTTCCATTCTCTCTAGGGAGTGAAGCAATGATGTGGTTGGCTGAGCTGTCGAATGATTCCATTACTACTTGGGGAGAGCTTAAGAGATCTTTTCTTGAAAGGTTCTTCCCACCATCCAAAGCGTTGCAATTAAAATATGAAATATATAACTTCAGACAGCTAAATTCTAAGGCATAACATGAGACCTAGCTGCATTTCAACAAAAAGCTCAAAAGGGTGCCAAATCACAGGATTCCGGATGATACATTGTTGGAGATATTCTATAGGTCTCTGAATTCCAACACCAAGGTGGTGGTTGATACCTCCTTTGGAAGAACCTTTATGAGTCACACTTATGAAGAGGCTGCGGAGCTGCTAGACAGGACCACCAAAACCAACCGAGTTTGGCACAATAGAGAGTCGGAGATTTCAGCTGATTCTTATGCGGTTGGTATTTTTGCCAAACAGAGGAGAAAAGATGAGGAGTGTGATGAAGATATTGTAGAAATAAAGATCACTATGGGGTTTCTTGCCAAGCATTTGATGGGGGTCGGAGTAGAAAAGGTAAATGTTGTGGGTTCTCAAGGCAAGGCCCCGAGAAATGATGGTTGTGAATCTGAGTCTGAAGAAGAAGCTAGTTATTTGAATGATCAGAGGGCGGGTTTCTGAACCAACACCCAAGGGTATAGCTGATACTCTTGGTGTCAAGGTCAAGGGAACCAAGGTTAGAACTTTTATAAGGATATAATTACAACTGGGCCAATACCGAGACAATGGGGACTATAAGAAGTGTGAGGAGTTCAAAAATGATAGAAGCGGTTTGTATGTTCCTCCTCAAATCCGTGATCTAGAGTCCAATGGTTCAAGGGTTGAGGACGTGCTCTCTAAATTACTCAAGAGGATGGAGAAAACAGATAACCACTTTAAGGAGCTTTGTGTTGATACTTCTTGTTTAAATCAAAAGGTGGAGTCACATGCCGTGGCGATCAGGAAGATTGAGCAACAAATGAGTCAGATGTATGTTGCAATGAATCAGAAGCAGAAAGGCACACTTCCCAGAAACACAACGCAATATCTGAAAAATGACAGTCATTGCTTGGCGATCACTACTAGGAGCGGGAAGGCCACAGTTGATTCTCCTAGGCCAGTTGTAATTAAGGAGTCAGAGAAGCCCGTATTGATGAATGATGATGGTGTAGCGGATTTCGAAAACCCAACTTTGGTTGGGGATTCAGATGTGCAAACAGCTCCAAGTAATGCAAAGGAGCAAGGAGCTGCCCATGAGAAGGAGAAAGAGGCACAACAAAAACTTACAGCAATCCCTAGACCTCCTCCTCCTTATCCACAACATTTGAAGAAGAAAGTCGAAGATGGGAAGTATCAAAAGTTTATCTCTATTCTTAAGCAGTTGTCGGTGAACATCCCATTAGTTGAGGCACTTGAGCAGATGCCTTGATATGTCAAATTCATGAAAGACCTCGTCACCAGAAAAAGGATTGTGAGTTTAATACTTGCCGATAATTTGCACCACTATGGTGCCATAACTACACAGCTTCTAGCTCATAAGACGGAAGACCCAGGTGTGTTTACTACACCTTGCACCATTGGGGAGGTTGAGTTTGCAAGGGCACTTTGTGACTTGGGAGCTAGCATAAATTTGATGCCACTAGCAGTGTTCAAAACGTTAGTCTTGGGAACCCCCACACCGAACACAATGCGGCTACTTATGGCTGAAAGAACTATTAAAAAGCCGGTGAGGATTTTATTTGATGTACTTGTCAACGTGGAAGAGTTTATATTCCTAGTGGACTTCATAATTCTTGACTTCAAAGTCGATTTTGTGGTCCCCATTATTTTGGGGCGACCATTCCTTGCAGTAGGTAGGGCCCTATTAGATGTAGAGGTGGGCCAATTAAAATCCAGGTTAAACGAAGAAGAGGGTACCTTCAACATTAGCCGGACCATGAAACAGCCAAAGGAATTCAGCATAGTCTCAGCACTGGAGGATGGAGAAGAATTACTTGTCGAATTCTGACTAGTCAAGAGACTTGTATCGTGTCACGACGTTAAATCAGGCGTTGCATGGGAGGCAACCCATGGAGATGATTTGGTGATGTTTGAGTAGCCAAAATTCCGACGTCGTGTCGTGATGTTAAATCAAGCACTTTTTGGGAGGCAACTCAAGTTGTAAATGTAAGAAATATACAGTGTTTACATTTGTTGATGGGTGTAGGTGATTAAGATGGAATATTTGAAGTTGGAACAAAAAATTGGAACTTCAGTTCTGGTACAAATTGTCACAGAACGATTCATTGTCTGACCTGATGACTTATTCAGTCAAACCGTGAAGAGAACTGCAGAAAATAAGGGAGCAATGGGTGACTTAACGATTCGATTCTTCAGGAAACAAATCGTGAGGTCCCCAATCATATCCACTGGATAACAATCAAAATCAAAAGGAAAAGGGTGATAACGGCTCACTCAACGAATCGTTGGGAGACCAAATGATTCGTTAAGTGACTCGTCTTGAAGCTACACAAGTCCAAGGGCCACGAATTAGGCCACGACTCGTTGGGTGACACCACGAGTGTTACTTGACTCGTTAGGTCCCAGGTAAGTTTGTTGAACTCAGGTAAAAGAATGAAGGGTTAAAACGATTCGTCTCATAACTTAACAACTCATTTAGTCAATCATTAGGCTTTTCAGTTAACTAACATCCGACCTGACCCAGAACTGAAATTAGGGGTATAATTCTAACTTAGGCACACCAAACCCGATTCCTTTACCTTCCAAACGTTCCCTAAGATTAAACCCAACACCCTCCACTTCAAATTTCCCTCGTCTTCTCCTTTTACTCAAACCAATCAAAGAAAATCTTTGATCAAGCATATTGTGAGTACTCTTTCCCATTAAAATTTTGAATATTTATGCATTTAATCAAGAATTTTGAGGACCCATGTTTTGAATGAAACTAAATTCAGTTTGAGTTATAGTGTGCTTGAGCAAGTCTGTGCCTCTTGATGTTGATGAACCCTAGGAAGGTGTAAATAAATGGATTTCGATTGTATATACACTTGGCTTGATTTTAGAATGTGAAGTCTATGTTTTTTGAATTGAACACTAGGAAAAAGATAAAGATGAACTATGGGTAAACTGGAACTCTTGAACACGAGTTACATCACGAGTCATTGGATCACCAAACGACTCGTTGTGTAGATCGTCTTGAGTGGGAAAATTAAACCGACGAGGCAATATACCTAACGACTGACCTAACGGCTCGTCGCCTTTGGTAACGACTCGTTGGGACCAATCGTCAAGTACACTGGCCCAACTTGAAGGAAGTCTACTTTGTGACAATGAGCAACAAGTCGTTGCTAGTGGCAGCGACTCGTTTAGTCACTCGTCACGACCACTGGGCACCAGCTCAAAAAAATGTTTTTTGTTTCATCTCATCTTGCATACTAACAATGTTTGCAGAGGTACAATGGCTCCAAGATGTACATCAAAGAAGGGCCTAGTAAAGAAACAAACACCTGAGCGCAGTCAACCTTCATACCATAGAGTGCGTGATAATTTGTCCTCCTCTGAAGAGTCAAGTGGATCTAGGAAGAGTATGACAAATCAGAGGTGTAGTTAGTGAGGAGATCCATAAGGGCTAGGACTCAACAAACTTCAAATCTGATAGCCTTAGTTGATTCTCCCACTCCACTGGCAAGGGATTCGCGCAGCCGCACTGATGAGAATGTTAGGGCTGCAGCTGCACTTGTTCCCGAGGCTCCCACAACTGGGAAAAACACAGAAAGAGTTGATTAATTACATGCTCGGCGAGGGGACTCTGATAATGAGTTGATTGAGACCTCGGAAACATCAAATGAGCAACCAAGAAATGTGCGGAGATGGTGTGTTCATGGTATATAGGCTATATATAGCAGAGATATTGATCCTAATGAGAAAGGAAATCCAGGGAGGAGCATATACGAGGAGCGAAGGTTTATCACTATAGGACTGAAAGAACTTCCTGAGCTACAAGTGGTGTTCGATAAATACAAGTTCTGGTGGTTGACCGAGCCATCAGGTAGCTACAGCCCATGCTTAATCCGAGAGTTCTATGCAGCTTAAGCATCCACATTGTAGTGGTTGGCATTAGGAGGTTAGGATTGGAAAAAGAGGCCCGCCTTAAATCAGGTGTTGGTGCGTGAGACTCCTGTAGATATATATCTGAGAATAAAATATGTAGGATGCTGTATGGGCTAGATTATCATGGTCCGATGAACACGCCAGAGTTCGACCACAGGCTATATAAGCTGAAGAAAGTCAGAACCAAAAAGTTGAATAGCCAGGAGTGCATCTAGCAGTATACTTGGATTTCTCAGGTCATTGCTACGAGAGGTTCAATAGTTGAATGGCTGCAGGAAATAGAGTCTCAAATAAAGAAGGCCACACTGAACTTTCAATAAAAATATTGGTGGTCACTGGTGCGGCACAGGCTGGTACCAACCATCAATGATAATATCCTCTCACCTGACAGAGCAGCATTGATTTCAAGTATAATGGAGGGGTATGCCATCAATTTCCCGTGGTTTATTGCTGAGGATATTACAGAGAGGGCGATCAGTGACGATACTACAATCCCCTTTCCCTGTCTGATTGATAGACTATGTTGGGAGTTAAAGGTGCCGGAATTGCCATCAGTTGACCAGAGAGTAGTGGTCCAGAAAATTACTGATATCGGGTTGATTCGAGATGACACAAACCCGATATCAAGGGCAAGGACTTAGGCAGCTGCATCCGCTGGTGCAACCATATTAGCAGAGGCATTTGGCAGCGAGATGCACCACAGTTCGCTGAGTTGGCGGCTAAACCCATTGAGGGAAGAGAGAAATATAGCCAGCCTAAGGCTACAGATACAGCGGATAACCCCACACCTACCGATGGTCCCGAATCATCATCTAAAGCAGCAGCACCTAGACCACCAGTTGCGCCTCCACGAGCTACTACAGTCGGCCTAGATATGGTTTCACAATAGTTCTTAGTTGATATGGCTAGCCGGCTAGCTAAGGTCAAAAAGCAGCAGACACACACGACTCTACAAGTTAAAGTGTTGATGGAGCAGGTAAAGTCGTGGGTGTCGAAGGAGTTGGAGACATTGTCCAATTTGGTGCATGGACAATTGGGTGATTTTGAGAAGAGAATGGATGAGCACCTTACACAGTTATAGGCTCCTAAGTTGACAAGATGGTACTCAAAGCTAGGAGCTCTCAGATCTGAGGTGCGGGACTTGGCGGCACGACAGGTAGCTTCAGTATATCCACCAGTACTCCATGTGATAGATGATGAGTTTGAAAATGAATTACCACAAAATTTCAATTTTATTACAATGGAGACGGTGGCACATGATAAGGGGAAGACGCCTCGTGAGGAGGCAATTTTGATTATGATGCTTCTTTATTCCATCAGCAAAAATGAGATCGTAGTGAGATGGAGGGAGCGTTGCATGAATCAAGAGAGGAGGCCCAACAGAGAGCTAAGACTGAGGCAGCGAGAGTTCGTGGAGAAGGCACAAGCTCTATTGGATCTGAGAATGCACCAGGTCAAGCCGGTGAAATTAGAGATAACATTGGAGGTGTATCTACACTGTCCACCGACTAGGTAGTTGATACCTAGGTCGCACATGTATGTTCCCTATTTCTTTAGGTTTGTCTAATATATATATGCGTCGAGGACGACGCATGCTTTTCTTGATGGGGGTGGGGAGGGATACCTGTGCATTTTTTTGCTGAACATAACCTGAGGGTTTTTCTTGTCGGATATCTTTTCCCTTGGGTGTTCCATATCTAGTAGAATCGACACGTTTAGGATTTTATTTTATTTTTTTTGTGTTTTCTGTGTTAGTCAGAAGAAAGTTAGGAAAACTAAAGACAGTCAACAACTGAAATTGTTGATTTTTTATTAATTGATAATTTGAGACCCCTCCAAAAAATTTTTATATTTGTATGTGATAGTTGAAAAGTATGACCTTTGTGAATCTTTGCATGGAATTGAAACTGTGAACATGTTTACCATTGTATGGTTGTACCTGAACTAGCAATTAGTAGAAGTGATGATGT
>JACEIK010000983.1:94461-118849 GCA_018107945.1 Datura stramonium | reverse complement strand
AATAGGTAAACAGATTAGCTGAGCATATTTAGGGCAAATTGATTATGGAACATTAAAATAGGACCGCTGAACTTTGTATTCCCCTAATCTTAATATGATTTAAATATTATTATTTAATTTAGTTTTGATTCAATATAGGATAAAATATTACTATTTAATATTTAATTAGATATTATATAGTATTTGATTTACTGCAGAGGAAAAATTTTGATCCAACTGTGGAGATAAGATAAACATTGTTTTTAGCAAATCAATCAGAAATTACTAAGAAATAATTTTAAATAGAAAGAGTAATTAAAACATATCTTAGAAGGCTACATAGGCTCAGGATCAGTGACTTGATTATATCACAATATTAATAGTCCCACCTCAATTGCATTAGCTAAACAAAATGTCACCAGTTAAAATAACGAAAGAGAAGACCAACCATCACCGACGAAGGCATACTTTGGACACGAAATGTGTCATTGAGCTCTTTCATTAAGTAATATATGAATGAATTAATATACTTTCTGTTAGAAGGTTGGAAGATGAAAACATTAAATATTGAATGGATATATTAAAGATGGACGTTAACTGGACAATTGCAATAGGTAGTGGAAGATTAAAGTAATTTTGAATTGAATTGATTACAATATGTTACACCCCGTAAGTTTCTATTGTTAGTCGGCGAGTTCGTACGTAAGTCAAGAGTTTTAGAGTACGACGCATATGAAAAGGGGCTGAGGGAAAGGATGCATGAGCATGGAATCGAGTTAGCGGGAGGGAGAAGGTCGGAGGCAAGCCACGACGGGCGCCGTGTCACAGACCCCCTCCTCCGCGACGGGCGGCATGTCACGCCCGTAAATTGGCGCGATGGGGATCGTGCCACGGACCCCCCTGGCCACCGCCCACTCATATATATAATCAAGTCTTTGTTCACTCCTCTCATTTTATTAACAAAACCACGACAGCAAACAGAGGAAGCACGTAAGTTTATCAAATATTCGTCGAATTACGCTACCAAACGCCATCCAAACGCGAATTAACTTCAGGTAATAAGTCTTAATCCTACGGGAAGCATTTCTACGGAGTTGTTTTTTCAAAATTCGCTCGGTAAACCAGAACCTCACCCGGTAAAATTTGTCAGAATTGTTCCAAATTGAATCCTAAACGGCTAGGCCTTAGGTGAGTATTTCTCCCTTCTGAACTCCCGAGAAATTGCGGGGTTTTGCCAAATTATTCAGAGTTGAATTGCAGTTACTATTATTATTAAAAGTTATTGTTTATACCAAGTTTAGTATTGAAGTTAGCCCTGTTTTCTCAGTATAAGGGCTGCAGTTGGATAGAACCGCCGGTTATAAGTTAAAACTCGCTAGTTAAACGAAGGTCGGTATTTAAGGTATGTAAGGCTATCCCTTTTAGCAAATTACATTCGTCATAAAGTTGGTACGAATTGTGCATCTAAAATATTTCAAAGTAAACCTATTGTGGTCAGTTGTTATGAATTGAATTGAGACGATAGCAATGATATAGTAACCCTCGTCGGAGTTAACCCTAGCCAACTCGAATGTTGTATACGATGTTTGGGGTTTAGATGTTGTTGCCTATAAAGTTATGCTCATAGGAGCAGTATGACGTCCGGCGGAACCAGATTGAGGACGTGAGGGACGTATCCAGTTTTCATAGCTTCCATTATGACAATAGTCGAGCCAAGACTCGGGATCCAGTTACAGCAGTCACATTATGACCCATAGTTGGGTCAAGTCCCGAAGTTCAATTATCAGAGATTACATTATGACCTATATTCGAGCTAAGGCTCGGGGTCCAGCTATAAGAAATTACATTATGACCCACAGTCGAGCCAAGGCTCAGGGTCCAGTTACACAGCCCAGACAGCTCAGACACAAACACAACTACAGGAGCCATCAGGCTCGGATACAGCTTTAGAGAGTAAGCATTCCTGAGTTACAGTATGTTTACGAACCTTCAGTAGCCAGATAGAAGAAGTGTACATTGTTTGTATTTGGCGGGGCTTATGGGGGCCCAGGTAGGTTGTTCTATGCTATTTGTACCTTCCAGACTTATAGGGGCCCGGTTTAGGTTCTTTTCTGTACTTTATATGGTTGTTAGTTAGATATATCAGACGGTGATGGTTCTCAGGTGAACCTCTTACCCGCCTTTTTGTTTACTTCAACTATCTAGTTTCATGTTGTTATTATCTTATTGCCTTACATATTCAGTACATATTGTACTAACGCCCACTCTTGGAGCGCTGCATTACAGGTGTGGATAGACGCGGTTCGGGGCATTCTTAATTATCAGTTGGAGTGGCAATTCATTCAGCTCTTTTCCTTCAGAGTTGATAGATAGAAGAGGTTTGTTCTTTTGTTGTATAGTTTATGGGTAGTTCGGGTCCCTGTCTCGACCATTATTCCACTTTTAGAGGCTTGTAGGCTATAGATTTCTAGTAGTTAGCTTTTGTTGCTGGCTATGTGGGGCCTATATATGTTTTATTCCATGTGATGATAGTGTGGGGCCTTGTTTAGCTATTAGGTAACCGCCTTGTTGGCTAAAGCGTAGTTTAGGTGCCTGATTTCATTTCAGTTATAACTAAACAGCATGATGGTCTTGTCGGCACGCATAGGATCCCTATTATTGTGTTGTTGCTGGTTAGCTGTCTTTTTTACGGGTGGCCTTGTCGGCCAGAGGCTATATTTATAGCCGAGTTATAGCTCATCGATTTCTTGAATTAAGTTATGGGCGTGCACCAGAAGTGCACCAGTCCAGATCCCAATGTGGCACTAGGTGCCAGTCATGCCTCCCAAGGTGGGGCGTGACAAACTTGGTATCAGAGCAAGTCGTATCCCAGGGAGTCTGCAAGTCGTGTCAAGTAGAGTCTTGTCTATGGATGTGTTGTGCACCACATTCTATAGATAGGAGGCTACGAGGCATAATAGTGTGATTACTCTTCTTTCTCCTCCAGTCGTGCTATAGAGTTTTGCGGTATAGGGTAACTCCCTAAGCTTATGTTATTCTACTTATTTACAGAGAAATGTCCAACGCACGACGGACTGCGACTGGTTTTGAGTTAGATGTTGCAGCAGGAGAGGGCACTAGTAGGGGGCCCCAGGCAGAGTCATCCCGTTCTGAGGGCGATAGGGAGACATCATCTCGATCTCCCCAGCACTCACCAATACACTCAGAGCCCGCTAGTGCAGCAAATATACCAATACCACACCTATCCATTCCTGTGCCATCAGATCAGGAGCTCAGGGGTGCATTTTATATGTTAGTTCATATGATGGCTGCCCAGCGTCAGCCTCAGCCAGTGGTACCAGCTGCTATTAAGCAACTGAGGGGCCAGTAGTTTAAGAGTCTGTGAGTTTCTTGCTTTGAGTCCCCCGCAGTTTACAGGGACAGATCGTAGGGAGGACCCTCAGAATTTTATGGATCAATTACAGAGAATATTCATGGTCATGCATGCCTCGTCCACATAATCAGTTGAGTTAGCAGTATTTCAATTGCGAGATGTAGCAGTTTTGTAGTGCGAGAGTTGGAAAAGATCCCGAGGCAGAGATGCGCCTCCACTTGCATGGCCTAGCTTCTCTGAGGCTTTCATAGACCATTATTTGCCCCGAGAGGTCCGGCAGGATAGAGTAGAATGGTTTTTACATCTGGAGCAGGGTAGAATGAGTGTTAGGGAATATGCATTGACATTTGATTTCTTAGCCAGATATGCACCCTCGTTTTTCGATACTATCCCAGCTAGGGTGCAGTGGTTTATTATGGGACTGGCGCCAGAATTTGTGGAGTCTTGCATTATAGCCACACTACAAGAGGATATGGTCATATCACGGATCCAGGACTTTGCTCAGAATATAGAGGAGCTCAGAGAGCGTTAGTATGTCGTGGAATGGGCAGGTCGGGAAAAATGTCAGAGGGATAGACCCGCAGATTTTCAGGCAGATTTTTAGGGTGGGCCCAGGCCCCATCTATCAGGTAGGCCACCTAGGCCCCTGTTCCAGCATCAGTAGGGTAGCATATCAGATCGTCGGGGGCAGTCAGGCCCCGACGATAGTTCAGGAGCATCGGGCTCACAGCAGCAGAGAGGGCCAGACCAAATGGGACCAGCGATGCCACATTGTAGCACCTCACAAGCTGCATTCGGGAAGGTGTAGGTATGGTTCCACCGCCTATTATTCGTGTGGATAGGAGGAACACATAATGGGATTGTTCCACTAGACGTCAGGGCAGTCAGGACCAGCAGGATCATATGCTCCAATACCGTCTGCAGGGCGCAGGCCCTCAGCTCCAGTCAGTAGAGGCCGAGGTAGATCAGGGGCATCCAGTTCAGGTAGTGGACAGGATCGCACATATGCATTACCAGGGTGACAAGAGTCAGAGTCGTCGCTAGATGTTGTGACAGGTATATTAGATGTTTTCTCTCACTCAGTTTATGCTTTGATATATCCGGGCTCCACTTTATCATATGTTACTCCGTTAGTGGCCCGAAAGTTTAATATAGTGCCAGAATTTCTTCAGCGACCATTCTCAGTGACTACACCCGTTAGTGACTCTATTATTGCTAAAACAACTTATCGGGATTGTAAGTAAAGATTGTTGGTCGTCAGACCTCAGCAGATCTAGTAGAACTAGAAATGATTGATTTTGATGTAATTATAGATATGGATTGGTTGGCGCCATGTTACGCCACTGTAGAGTGTTGACCGGAATTGTCCGATTTTATTTCCCGAGAGAGATAGCGTGAGAATGGAGAGGTAATACAGCTACACCAAAATGTAAGTTCATATTCTATCTTTGGGCAAAAAAGTTGATAGCAAAAGGTTGTATCTACCATTTTGTTAAGGTTCGGGATATGCAAGCAGAATCTCCAACTCTCCGGTCTATTCTAGTGGTTAATGAGTTCCTATACGAACTTCCTGATATTCCCCCAGAGAGGGAAATAGATTTTTCTATAGACTTGCTACCAGGTACTCAACCTATATTCATCCCTCCATACCGAATGCTCCTGCTAAATTAAGGTAATTAAAAGAGAAGCTAAAAGATCTGTTAGATAATTTCTTTATCAGGCCGAGTACGTCACCGTCGGGTGCGCCAGTTTTGTTTGTAAGAAAGAAAGATGGCTCCCTCCACATATGCATAGACTACCGACAATTGAACAAGGTTACTATTAAGAATAAATACCCTCTTCAAAGAATAGATGATTTGTTCAATCAACTGCAAGGGGCGAAATACTTTTCAAAAATTGACTTAAGATCCGGGTACCACCAGGTTCGAGTCCGGAAAAAGATATCCCGAAGACGGCTTTCAGGACCAGGTATGGTCTTTCTGAGTTCCTAGTTATGTCCTTCGGGCTAACAAATGCACCAGCAGTTTTCATGGACCTAATGAATAGTATTTTCACGCCATATTTAGATTTGTTTGTGATAGTATTCATCAACTATATTCTGGTGTATTCCCGCTCAGAAGCGAAACACGGAGATCACTTGCGAGCAGTACTTCAGATCCTCAGAGACCATCAACTGTATGCAAAGTTCTCTAAATGTGAGTTCTGGCTAAATTCTGTAGCTTTCTTGGACCATATTGTATCCGAGGCTGGTATTTAGGTTGATTCACAGAAAATAAAGGCAGTAAAGACATGGCATAGACCTACAAATCCAAGGGAGGTTCGCAATTTCCTGCGGTTAGCTGGTATTACAGAAGGTTTGTGCAAGGATTTTCTACCTGTCAGCACTCTTGACCAAATTGACTCAGAAAGCAGCCAAATTTCAGTGGACTGAGGTCTGTGAACCGAGTTTCCAGGAATTGAAAAATAGATTGACATTAGCACCAGTGTAAGATTTATCGGAAGGTTCAGAGGGCTATGTTGTATATTACGACGCTTCAGGCATTAGGTTAGGGTGTGTTTTGATGCAACACGGGAACGTAATTGCGTATGCTTCCAAGCAATTGAGAAAACATGAAAAAAATTACCCCATCCACGATCTGGAGTTAGCTGCAGTGGTTCATGCCTTAAAGATATGGAGGCATTACTTGTATGGGGTGCATGTAGATATTTTTATTGATCATTAAAGCCTCCAGTACATTTTCACGCAGAAAGAGCTGAATTTGCGACAGCGCCGTTGGTTAGAATTGTTGAAATACTATGATGTGAACATCTTATACCACCTAGGGAAGGTCAATATCATAGCTGATGCCCTTAGCCGTAGATCCATGGTTAGTTTAGCATATCTGAGACCAGAGCAGCGCGAAATGGCCCGAGAATTACACCGGCTAGCCAGCTTAGCAGTTCAGGTAGTGGATACAGAGGATAATGGGGCTGTAATCCAGAATACAACAGTATCATCCCTAGTGGTAGAGGTAAAAGAGCGGCAGTATGAGGACTCTCATTTAGCACAGCTCAGAGATAAGGTTTAGCAGGGGAAATTATCAACTTTTGAGGTAACCGGGGATGGGGTTTTGAGGTACAGAGGTCACATCTGCGTTCCAGATGTAGCAGGACTCCGCCAGCAGATTATGGCAGAGGTACACTACTCTCGTTACTCTCTTTATCCAGGTTCGACGAAGATGTACCATGACATAAAAGAGATATACTGGTGGCCTAGAATGAAGAAAGGTGTAGCCGAATTTGTAGTGCAGTGTCCCAATTGCCAATAGGTAAAAGCTGAACATCAAAAACCTGGCGGCCTAACTCAGGAGATGGCTATACCTATGTGGAAATGGGAGGCAGTCAATATGGACTTTGTGACAGGACTACCCCGTACCAGACACAGATTTGATTCTATTTGGGTGATTGTCAATAGGTTGATGAAATCAGCTCACTTTCTGCGGTCCGGACTACATTCTCAACCGAAGATTACGCTGAGTTATATACTAAAGAGATAGTCCGATTGCACGGTGTCCCAGCATCTATCATCTAAGACAGAGGGGCATAGTTTACAGCTAAATTTTGGCAATCATTTTAGAAAGGTTTAGGGACACAAGTTAATTTGAGTATAGCCTTTCACCCCCAGACAGATGCCCAGGCAGAGCGCACCATTCAGATGCTCGAGGATATGTTACGGGCGTGTGTACTAGATTTTGGAGGAAACTGGGATGAGCATTTACCTCTTATAGAATTTGCATATAATAACAGTTATCATTCTGCAATTCAAATGGAAAATTATGAAGCATTATATGGGCGAAAATGCAGATCCCCTATCAAATGGTTCGAGGTAAGAGAGGCAGAGTTAGTCGGTCCTGATATGATTCACCAGTCAGAAGAAAAATTAAAACTTATCAGAGAGTGGTTACTGACAGCTCAGAGTCGTCAAAAGTCCTACTCCGATGTATGGCGTAGAGACTTGGAATTTAATGTTAACGATTGGGTATTCCTTAAAGTATCGCCAATGAAGGGCGTGATGAAATTTGGCAAGAAAGGCAAGCTTAGCCCGAGGTTCATTGGGTCGTATCGGATTCTTCGAAGGTTAGTCCAAGTGACATACGAGTTAGAGTTGCCTCTAGAGTTAGAGTCGGTTCAACCAGTTTTTCATATGTCTATGTTGCGAAAGTGTATAGGGGATCCGTCCCGAGTTGTGCTAGTTAAGGACGTTCAAGTCACTGAGGAGTTAGCCTACGAAGAAATTCCAGTTGCCATACTAGATAGACAAGTTCGTAGACTGAGAACTAAAGATGTAGCCTCCGTTAAAGTACTATGGAGGAATACAAATAAAGAAGAGATAACCTGGGAAGCCGAGGGTGATATGAGATCTAGATATCCTCACTTGTTCCAGGATTGACCTAGATTTTGCAGTTAGGGTAAGGTTGTTGTTCAGTTGTTATTTTACTACTTATGTTATCCATACCATTTAGTTGGCTACCTCTCTATTATGAAATATCTATTTATAGCGTCTTGTGAGGCGCCCATGTTGGACTTTTCTACGTTTCAGGTTTTCAGATAGTCCATATTACAGAGGAGACTCTGCCGAAATTTTTCAAAGTACTAGTTAAAAGAGTTAGCTCCTTCATGAAGTCGGCATTCAAGGACGAATGTTCCTAAGGGGGGATGATCTTACACCCCGTGAGTTCCTATTGTTAGTCGGTGCATTCATACATAAGTCGAGAGTTTTAGAGTATGACGCAAATGAAAAGGAGCTCGGAGAAAGGACGCATGAGCATGGTATCGAGTTAGTGGGAGGGAGAAAGCCGGAGGCAGGCCGCGACGGGCGCTATGTCATGGACCCCCTCCTCCGTGACGGGCGGTGTGTCACCCCGTAAATCGGCGCGATGGAGGCCATGCCACATACCCTCCTGGCCACTACCCACTCATATATATAATCAAGTCTTTGTTCACTCCTCTCATTTTATTAACAAAACCACAACAACAAACAAAGGAAGCACGTAAATTTATCAAATTTTCATCGAATTACGCTACCAAACGTCTTTCAAACGCGAATTAACTTCAGGTAATAAGTCTTAAGCCTACGAAAAGCATTTCTACGGAGTTGTTTTTTCAAAAGTCGCTCGGCAAATCGGAACCCCGCCGGATAAAAGTTGTCAGTTGTTCCAAATTGAATCCTAAAAGGCCACAGGCCTTAGGTGAGTATTTCTCCCTTCTGAACTCTCGAGAAATTGTGGGTTTTCACCAAATTATTCAGATTTGAATTGCAGTTACTATTATTATTAAAATTTATTATTTATACTGAGTTTAGTATTGAAGTTAGCCGTGTTTTCTCAGTATAAGGGCTGCAGTTGGATAGAACCGCCGGTTACAAGTTGAAACTCACCAGTTAAACGAAGGTTGGCATTTAAGGTCTGTAATGCTATCCCTTTCGGCAAGTTACGTTCTTCGTAAAGTTAGTACGACTTATGCATTTAAAGTATTTTAGAGTAAGCCTATTGTGGTCAGTTGTTATGAATTGAATTGAGACGATAGCAATGATATAGTAACCCTCGTCGGAGTTAACCCTAGCCAACTCGAATGTTGTATATGATGTCTTGGGTTTAGATGTTGTTCCCTATAAAGTTACTCGCATGAGCAGTATGACATTCGGAGGAACCAGATTGAGGCCGTGACAGCCATATCCAGTTTTCAGAGCTTCCATTATGACCCATAGTCGAGCTGAGGCTCGGGGTCCAACTTCAGTAGTACATCATGGCCTATAGTCGAGCCAAGGCTTGGGACCCATTACAACAACTACAGCATGATACATAGTTGAGCCAAGGCTCGGTCCAATTACAGCAGTCATATTATGACTCATAGTTGGGCCAAGGTTCGGGGTCCAGTTATTAGAGATTACATTATTACCCATAGTCAAGCTAAGGCTCGAGGTCCAGCTATTAGAAATTACATTATGACCCACAGTCGAGCCAAGGCTCGGGGTCCAGTTACACAGCCCAAACAACTCAGACATAGACACAGCTACAGGAGCCATCAGGCTCGGATAAAACTTTAGAGAGTAAGCATTCCTGAGTTACAATTGTTTACGAACCTTCAGTAGCCAGATAGCAGAAGTGTACATTGTTTGTACTTGGCAGGGCTTATGGGGGCCTAGGTAGGGTGTTTTATGTTGTTTGTACCTTCCAGGCTTATGGGGGCCCGGTTAGGTTCTTGTTTGTACTTTATATGGTTGTTAGTTAGATATATCAGGCGGTGATGGTTCTCAGGTTAACCTCTTACCCGCCCTTCTATTTACTTCAACTATCCAGTTTCATGTTGTTATTATCTTATTTCCTTACATATTCAGTACATATTATACTGACGCCCACCCTTGGGGCGCTGCATTACTTGCCTGCAGGTGCGGATAGACACGGTTCGGGGCATTCTTAGTTATCAGCTGGAGTAGCAGTTCATTCAGTGTTTTTTCTCCGGAGTTGATAGATAGAAGAGGTTTGTTATTTTGTTGTACAGTTTATGGGTAGGTCGGGGCCCTGTCGCGACCATTATTTCACTTTTAGAGGCTTTCATGCTACAAATTTCCAATAGTTAGCGTTTGTTGCTGGCCGTGTGGGGCCTATATATGTTTAATTTCATGTGATGGTTGTGTGGGGATTTGTTTAGCTGTTAGGTAGCCGCCTTGTTAGCTAAAGCATAGTTTAGGTGCTTGATTTCATTTCAGTTAAAATAGACGGCATGGTGGTTTTATCAGCCCGCATAGGATCCCTGTTATTGTGTTGTTGCTGGTTAGCTGTCTTTTTTACAAGTGGCCTTATCGACCAGAGGCTGTATTTACAGGCGAGATATAGCTCGTCGATTTCTTGAATTAAGTTATGGGCGTGCACCAGAAGTGCACTGTCCAGATCCCAATGTGGCACTAGGTGTAGTCATGCCTCCTAAGGTGGGGTATGACACAATAAATGACATTAATTTTAGAAATATGAATCGTCTTCATACTATTCATATTTTACATTTATTATGTAATATCACTTTATTCATTTTTGAATTATAAATTACATTTTAGTAAATGAGAATATTATATGAATAGATTTGAAGTAAAGGTAAAATGATTGTTCAATATTTTTATGGACATTTTGGCCTTTTAACTTTGGGCTTAGGTCCTTTTTATATTTAGTATTATGATACAAATATTTGGTTACACACGTTGCTTGTGTATTTTATATCTAATATGAGTACAAAATTTTGTTAGATCACATAAATATTATGAGTACTAAAATTGTACTTGAGTTGATAACTTGACATTTTTTTGTTTGAAGACCAATTTAGCCAAAGCAAAAAGTATTACACGTGTGCTAAATTGAATAAACGCAAATTAGGTATATAAAAGGATGAAAAAGGACCTTACTTTCTAAATTCCTCAAGAATATCTTAGACAACTAAAGAGATTATGAAAAAAATCCTAAAAGATATACAACTTGTAAATTTCAAAGTTTTAACTTTTGGCATCGCCACCATTAGAAAGTTTTAGGTTTTTTCTCCATGGAACACTTTTTGAGGACATCTGTGCTTTTGATTTCAATTGACTTTCTTTGCTTTGCTGGCTCCTTCTTGATAGACATCTTCGTCTTTGTATCCTAGACATGGATACATTAAAGTTTAAATTAAAGAACATATAACTTAATAAAAACATGTTAATCCTGGAACAAACATTTTTCAATAGAAGTTATTATTTTACTCACACTGATAATACATCCATAAAACAAATATGGTGCAACAGAGGGTTGGCAAGGTCGAATTCGATTTTTTATAATTCCACTAGATTTGGGAATGATTTGACCTAGTTGGAGGTTTGGCATGGTCCTCGAGGTTTTTGGGATCATTTAGACCTTTGAATGGAATTCTACCATTTCTTAAGTTTGGAGTTGACCATGGTTAATATTTGGTCAAGACGACCATGAAATGGTGATTTGATGATTCTAATATGCCTGAATTATGTTTTATGATCAATTTACACTATTGATTCATGTTCAGAATGTTCTAAACAAATTTTGAAGTCCATTATGAGAGATTTCATGAGTTTGAAAGCTGTTGTCAGTTGTGTCTGGTGCAGACAGGTAGTGCGCGCACATCAGAGGAGATCTTGCACAGGAGCGTACGTGTCGGCATGGGCATGGCCTGGTCACATTGGGACGATAGGACCAGGTTAGGTATGAACCACTAAGCAGGCTATAGTGATTTTTAAATTCAAATTCAGGGGTTTATTCTCTTCACTATTTTGGAGTTTTTGAGCTTGGATTAAGACAATTTTTGGTATGATTTCTTTGATTTCGAAAGGAGATAAGGTTCTAACCATTATTTTTATAATTCTCCGCTAATGTATCTTTTATTTCTTTATTTAAACAACGTATGAGTGTTGAAAATTTGGGATTTTTGTACCTAAAATTATGAAATCGTGATTTAAGGATTCAAGGGTTGATTTGAACCCCGATTTTGACAAAATTTTAGATTTGATCTCCTTACCTTATCAGTAAACTGATTTTGAAATAAAATTTAAATTTCGACCTCGGGGCTCGGGATTGACTTTTTTACCCTTTTTTATCTGGACTTTTATATTTTAATATGAGTGTCAATGGACTTGTATTCTCATGTTGAATATGATTTTGATAGATTGCATGAATTTCGAAGCTTTATTCAAAGGGAAGGAGATTATGTGAGGGTTCTGACACATTTGCTCGGTCTTCGAGGTAACTTATGACTTACTTTTTTTATAAGGGGTTTGGATGATGCCTTTTGGTGAGTCCTCATTATTCGAGGGTCTTATTTATTTACTTCAATTGGTATGGTTTTGTACAGACTTAGAGTAGCTAGGGGCCTATCCCAGCAACTCCTCAGTNCTCCTAATACTTAAATAAGCCTCGGGTTGGCCATATTAATGAGATTTAGATATTGGATAAATGACTCAGTATAGTGAAAACTAACTTGTGTCTTAGCTGATAGATGTTAAATGATGATATGCTTATGTTTTAAGACTTACTCTATTTTCATGCGTTACATCTCTCTGTGATGAGATATTAGCCTACGAGCATTATTTTGAAAGCAATCTTCTTATTTGAGAGATATACTAGGCCACGGGCATTATTTTGAAAGCAATTTGCTTATTAGAGAAAGATATTGGCCTATGATATCGTTTTGGGAAGCAATCTGCTTAATCGAGAGAGATATTGACCTAAGGGCGTTGTGTTGATAGAAATATGCTTACTTGAATAGGTATTGCCCTAAAGGGACAATAGGAAAGCTAAACCCTACCCTATGAAGCGCCTTGGCGGCGTAATATCATTGGCGGAGGAGGAGGAATAATCTGAGTTCACACTGCTACCATCAACCATCGTGAAAAAGCCTATTTTATCTTCGGAGGTAACTTTTGTCAACACCATTATCGAAACCACGTCACAAACAAATAATGAGTCACTGAGAAAAGAGATCACAGTGATAGAAGGAATTCCTCAAATTAAATGGATAGAGGAAGAAGTCACTAGAATGAATCAAATTGAAGATCTATAATTCGCGGCTATTAGGAAGTTTACAACGGAGTGGTCGAATTTGGAGGAGCTGAAGAAAATTATTCCACAACAGTGTGGTATAAAAGGAGGATGAAATATACGCGTGTTTTGTAGTAAACATGTTCTTATACGATTATCTGCAAGAAGACTTTGTGAACTTAGTCTCAAAGGGAGCTTATTATATTACATGTAGAGATGGATACTCACACCTGATGCACACTCTGATTTCTGATTCTAATTTCAAATTTCCTAAAGAAACCTCGACGGCTGTGACATATATTTCCTTTTCAAATCTTCTGCCAACCTTCTTTGTCAAAGAATGCTTATTCTCTAGCATCAGCAGTTGGCAAGCCAATCCACTTAAATCAAGATACAGTCAGTAAGATTAGACCTAGTTGTGCATGAGCAAAGGTGTTGATTGATCTTAAAGGTGTTTTTCTTAAGTGTGTGCATATGAAGATAGAGAATGAAGCGACTGAAGAGGAAAGAACACGTGTGGCAGACATTAAGTATGAATATGTCCCTAAGTATTGCTTTAAATGTAAAATGCAAGGACATGACAAGTACAACTATAGAGTTCTTCAACAACATAAAGGAAAAGACATATCTCAGATGGCATACATAAAGAGTAGGAGAAACAGGGGCAACAAATACCAAAGCTGCAGAAAGGTAAAGCTAAAATACTATCAAGTGGGAGAGTAGTGGGAGATCCTGGGAAGTTGAATGTGGTAAGGGATAATAGGTGTAGAGAAAGCAACAATTATCCTCCCCAGCCTAATCTTACAAACAAATTTCAAGCTTTACAAACTGAAGAGAATAAGCAGGAAGAGTATAACAGTACTAATAATATTACATCTGCTAACAAGAGCAGCATGGAAATTGTTAAAGAAGTAAGGAGGGAAGGGGATCCCACATTAGAGAACAAGTAGTGCCAGATGAGCCAAGATGAAACAGAGGTCCCTATTCAAAAGCAGGAAAAACATCAGCTTACTGGGGCAAAAATCGAGGCAAAGGCGGAGAAGAAGAAAGGGGTAGAAGGAGAAGAAATATCTGAAGGGACAGAAAGTGATACTGCAAACAAAAGTTTGTGCATCAGAAACATGGAAGAGCAGTCAAACCTGCAACAAAGAGCCATAATGATAATGAGAAGAAGGAGGAAGTGTGAGATATAATATTATATGACAGTGAAAAGGTCAATCAATAGACTAGAAATAATGAAGAAAGAAGCAATAACTAGGCAGTTGTTTTAATCCCTTTAGTAGTACAAACAGATGAATCAATGGCGATGATGGTACCGACTGAATTTCCTAACAAAACATTACATGCCATTTTGACTCACAAGGTGGAAATAACAACAGGTGAAGGATCAATAGAGGTAAATGGCAGTGATAGCACAGATACAGATCCAAAGGAGGAACAGATTTTTAAGAATGTAGATATCTCTCCTAGAGTAGAGAGAGCAGTCAAATCAGCTAGAAACGGCAAGAAACAGGGGGCTGGAGGAGTTGCACAACCTAGAAGAGTTCAACCAAAGAGACGGGTATCATCACGTCAATTAAAAAGTCAATGAAAGCACTAATATGGAATATTAGGTCGGTCAAGTTGCACTTTTCCTTCCAAAGGGTGCAAATATTGCACAAATATCATAAGTTTGCTTTTATGGATTTGATGGAACCTTTTCAAAAAGTGAATCATATCAGAAGATATACAAGAAGATTGGGAATGACAAGTGCTACTTATAACAACAATGCGCAGATCTGGATATTTACAAATCATGGCTTTGAGGTCATAATGAAAAGCAACTCAGATCAGTAGTTAACTATATTGATGAAGAATCAATCTATGGGATTTAGGTTGTATGTCACCATTGTATATGCTAAATATGATAGTAAACATAGGCTGGACCTATAGGAGGAGTTGTATTCTCTTGCAAATGGAAGGGACTCACCATGGCTAATGGGGGTAATTTCAATATAGTTCTTAATGCTGAAGAGAAAATAGGGGGACTCCCTGTGATAGACACAGATTATGAAGACTTCAGGACATGTATTGAATATAATAAGCTAATGCAAGTGAATTTTAAAGGAAGTCCTTTTACGTGGTGGAATGGTAGGGCCGGAAATGATTGTATTTTTGAAATAATGGATAGGATAATGGTGAATTCAGAATTTTAGAACTATTACTCTCATTTAGAAGTTGAACATCTGCCCAGAACTAGCTTAGTTCATGCACCTATGCTTCTTTTGTGTGAAGATAGGAGATCAAGCAACAGGAGACCTTTTAGATTTCTAAACTTTTGGACAGAACAAGAGATCTTTAAAGAGGTAGTTAGACTAAATTGGGATTATTCAATATCTGATAACCTTTTTGGACTTTAAAAGGAAGATAAAGAATATTAAAGAGGCCCTCACTTTATGGAGTAGGGCAACTTTTGGGGATATTTTCCAGTAGCTTAGTACAAGGGAGGAGATTGCTTGACTCAAGAAAAAGTTGTTTGAAGAGCACCCTAATAGTGAAAATAGAACCATAATGCAAAGGGCAAAAGTAGAGTACAATAAGTAGTTGCATTATGAGGAAGTTTTCTGGCAACGAAAGGCAGGGTATGACTGGTTTGTAAATGGAGATAGAAACACTAGATTTTTCCATAGTCTGGTAAAGAGAAGGAGATAGAAAATGAAGGTGACCAAAATCCAAAGTTCTCAAGGATGGTGGCTAGAGAAGGATCTTGATATTGCATCTGAAGCAGTTGAGCATTTCCACAAATAGTTCCACCAGGAAAGAGATGATACTAATTGTTCACTTCTGTCCCATATTCAAGAAACTATCAATGAAGAAGATAATGCAGCTTTGGTAAATAGACCAAACAGTGAAAAAGTAAAGAATACAGTTTTCAGATTACAAGGAGATAGCTCTAGTGGACCTGATGGCTTAATAGGGAGATTCTTCCAAGAATGTTCGGATACTATAGGGTCAGACATAGTCAGAATGGTGCAGGAGTTCTTTGCTGGTGTACTCTTCCAAAGTCCATCCCTCATACTAACTTGTTCTTATACCTAAGAAGGAAAATGTTCAAACCTTCTCAGATATGAGACCTATTAGTTTGAGCAACTTTGTGAACAAGATTCTATCTAGAATCATTCATGATAGATTAGAGAATGTTCTGCAAAAGTTGATATCAGCCAATTATTGCTAAAAGGGGGAAATCTGCTAATGTAGTCATAAAGTAAGATATGGCAAAGGCCTACGATAGAGTTTCATGGTTCTTTCTGATGAGGGTCCTAAGGAAGATGGGATTTACATCAAACTTTGTGGACATGGTGTGGAGACTAATTGCTAATAATTATTATTCAGTGCTACTTAACGGGCAATTCTATGGATTCTTTCACTCAACTAGAGGAGTAAAATAGGGAGATCCTCTTTCCCCAGCTCTATTCATATTATCTGCATAGGTCCTATCAAGAGTTCTCAACTCATTGTTTGATAATCCTCAATATGTAGGATATGAGATGCCTAAGTGGAGTGCAAACATTAATCATTTTGCATATGCAGATGATACTATTATTTTTGCATATACTAATACTTACTCTTTGGAAAAGATTATGGAGGTTGTTCAGGAGTATGAGAAGCAGTCAGGATAGAAGGTGAATAAAGAAAAGAGTTTTTATTATTTACACCAAAATGTTGCTGCAGGGACTCCATTACAAAGTGGAACAAAGCACAAGAATGGTGAGGGGAAATTTTTCAATGAATTACCTGGGCTGCCCTTCACTCACACTAGGAAAGGGAAGATAGACTACACAGAATTGATTGGCACAGCCAAAGGCAAATTACAAACATGGAAAGGAAAGATGTTATCATATGGGGGCAAAGAAGTACTGCTAAACAGTGTGCTTCAAAGTACACCCATTTATGTATTATTTTCCATCACTTCCCCTAAGTGTGTGCTTAAAGGGTTGCACAGGATCTTTGCAAAGCTCGTTTGGAGCAACAAGGAATCAGGTAGGGGCAAACACTGGTCGGAATGGACTAAGATTTGTCTTCCAAAGCAGGAAGGAGGCCTAGGGTTTAGGTCTATGGTGGATGTATCAAAGGCTTTGTTTGATAAATTGTGGTGGAGGTTTAAGATACAAAACAACCTATGGTCATACTTGTTACGGAATAAGTATTGTAAGAAGCAGATTCCAGTCCTAGTATCATGGAAAAGGGGATCACAAGTGTGGAAATACATGTTAGAAAATTGGGAGAGGATTGAACACCACCTATGGTGGGAGCCAAGGGGTGGTACTTCTACAATTTGGTATAACAACTAGACCAATCTTGGTCCTCTTCATACATATTAGACAGATATCATTTCTGTTCATCCCATGAGAGATATAGGAGATCAGTTAACAGAAGAGGGTTGGAACTTTGAAGCTCTATAGGATGTTGTGCCTGAGTATGTGGTGAATCATATCAAACAAAACATGAATTATGTACAGCTAGGCAATCAAAGTGATAAGCCATGGTGGACAAAATCCAATACAGGAAGATTTAGTATTAAGAGTGCTTGGGAGTTGTTGAGAAACAAGGAGAGTATCAAAGAAGATCTGAAGAACTTACGGGTGAAGGGTTTACCTTTCAATATCTTTTTTCTTGCTTGGAGAGTCTAGAAAGGTAAAGTCCCTGTATCAGTCATTATGCACACATGGAACCTTAATATTTCACAGTTTTTCAAATGTTGTTCAATTCCTATTGAAGAGACCATTGAGCATCTTTTTTTAAAAGGACAGGTAGCTACTGGAGTTTGGTAGCTATGCTAGAGCAGTAGGTATTATAGATTCAATGCTAAACTTGAAGTAGACTATTAGAAGATGGTGGAATTCGGATGGCAACACTAGCACTAAGGTGGTATTTCAAGTTTTCCATATGGTGATTCTCTAGTTTTTATGGAAAGGTATAAATACCAACCTCCATGGTGGTACTTACTCTGTGGGGAAGATTATATGGAATATCAATGACACTATTTTAAAGTTCATAAAGGTCAGGATAAAGAGGTGTATTGAAAGGAATAATTGGGCACATATTATGGGGGAGTTGGAAGGTTTTAGTCCCACTTATTGCTTCAGAGTAGTGAGATGGTTACCCCCTCCTGCTGACGGGGTAAAGTGCAATACAAATGGAGCTTCTAGGGGTAATCTAGGACCCAGCTCAGCAGTTTTTTGTATAAGGGATCATCTTAGAAATTTTATTGTTGCTAAAGGGGCCAAGATTCAAGACACTACAAACCTAGTTGTAGAAGCTAGGGCAATGAGAGAAGCTCTAGTATTCTGTAAGGAGAATGGGATTACACAAATTATCCTGGAATCTGAATCTAATGCTATGATTCAGATATTGGAAAGAAGATGGGATACACCATGGAGTGTAGTTTTGGAGGTCAATACGATTAATGAGATGAGAAGGGTGTTATTATTAAGGGTACAACATTCCCTTAGGGAAGAAAATACTCTTGTTGATTTTTTTTGCTAACCTAGTTTTTAATTTTGCAGGTGATTTTATTTTACAGCAACCACAAGACATCCCAAGAGAAGGAAGACAAATATTAAACATGGAAAAAGAGGAATACCACATATCAGAAGAAGTCTATCAAGCATTTGAACCGAAATTAGTAGCAAAAATATGAAGCCTAAACATGTTGATATTCAAAGTTCCTTTCTATCCTAGCCTATTGTCTGAAGAAATTTTGATTGAGGTTAGTATTCGCACCTGGTGAGAGCTTTGGGGTGGTCATGAATACAATCTCAGGACATAGGTAGATAGGAGGGATCTAGAATTGATGGTAACAACTTCTAAGAACTTTGCTGAAAGCACAAATAAGAGGAGTGTCAGATAGTGTTCTATTAACCCAAGACCAGCTGACTGATGGTGGTATTAACCTGTTTTAAGGTTCAACCCATCGTTATCTGGAAATGGGAAAACAAATGCAGCAAGTTTGAGATTAGAGCATACCTAACTTAATTGCCTCTCTTCTCCAGATCTAATGTATTATGACCTGGTGGGTAGAAATAGCACAAAATGAAAAGTAAACATCATTACAAGATCAGGAAGAACAACATCGAAGGAGGAAGCATAGTTTTTTTACCTGATTCAGATCTTAGAGGGCAGAAATTATGGAGTAAGAGATGGGTTCCCTCAACTGTCGACGGATTTTGATGCAATAAAGAATGAAAGGGCAGGGGGGGTTACCAGTAAGGAGCTCTTTTTTAGGACACCAAAAAGAAAGCTAGATATTTATCTGAAGAAGCCTCTTGAATAGTATTTTTGGAATGTTTGGTCGGCTTGATCTCATTTGGGTTGATTGTTGTATGTTTTGTTTACCTTGTTTTCTTATTGTTTTTTGTTAATAAAAAGGGGTTTAAGCCCACTCTTTTAACCAAAAAAATTGGCCTAAAAGTATTATTGTAGGAAATATATTTATTTTTGTTGCATTTGTACATTTTTTATTATTGTGATCATGCATGCTTATTTACTTGTCATGGTGACGAGTCACGAACATTGGTACGATAATGTGACAGAGTTATGGAAATCCGAGGTTCATTCCGGATATTTGATATTATTATGGAACCAAAATCTTTTTCGGCCACACCCAAGGTATTTTCCGAGTAAAGCCAAGGTCTTTTACGACTGATTTCAAGGTCCTTTTTGGCTGTGTCCAAAATCCCTCCGGACGAGTATATAGACCTCACCAGTGTCCCATGAGTCCTAACTCATAACATTGCCATTGTGAAACGGGTGTATACCAATATAGTAATTGGAAATTATATTACATTACATCACATATCACTGCATATATAATAAAGTTTTAGCCATGAATATATCCAAATTATTAAAAGTAGTTGATCTTAATTTTCTTTTTTCTATAATGACTTGAATTCAAATCCAATATATGGTTAGTGGTGAGATATTTAAATCTTAAAATTTGAACTTCTAAAGAATTATTGAATAAGGGTATCATTTCCTTAGCATTTAATCACATGTAGTTTTCCTTACTTGTACCCTAGTTATTCGGATAAGGTACTACTTTGTGGATTTTTAAGAGTATGAATTATGGTTCATAATAATTAAATAATAATTTTTAAAAAATAGTAAATGACAATTTTATCTATTGTAAAATCTTTTAATAAAGCTTAAAAAATTCAATCAACATTTCTAACATCCTTCATGCTTTTAATAAGGTGTAGATAATATAAATGGATATAGATTGATGGATATAGATTGTTAGTTTGTTACTAAATATAGAAATTCATTATATTAATAAAACAAACTATATTAAATAGATATAGATTAAATTAGAAATCTATCATTAATTAAAAATAAAATTTTAAAATATAAATACAAATCTTAGAAGATGTGCTTTGTAAATATAAAAATTCATAAAATAATTGTAAATTTAATGATAAATGATAATCATCTTTAAGGAAAAACTACTACATTATCCAAACATCATAAAAGTAACGTTTGACTAAAAACCTACCCAAAATCTCATGAAGCCCCACTGCATAAAATATGAAGTAGCTAGCTTTGAAAGATGAAACACATGTTTATGAAAAATTTTAATATGATTTATGTAAAATGTGAATACTTCAATATCTTAAATTTTCAACGCAAACCTTTAAAAATCAAAACACAAAGATTTTTTATAGAATTACTTTTATACTTTAACCTACAATTTGTAAGGGTACTACATTGGGAAATTAAATTTGCATTATATGCGTATTTTGGTCTATGAATATGTGAGTTTAGAAGTGTCATATGCAAATGTGCGGCGCAGAAACCTGGGCAATTAGATCGAACAATCTTGAAGTGAAAGACTTCTAATATCACCTGAATTTCTTTTGTTTTCGGGTGAAATGACAATTCTAAAATTATAAATTCTTGTGAAAATTACTCGTTCAAATAAAAAAAAATATTTAAGAAGAAAATTTTAGTTAATTTTAAAGTACTAAATTGTCACGACCTGAGTTCACACCCTGAACGCGACACGGTACTTAAGATCACAAGTGACCTCAAGCAAACCCATGGTAAAATCATACTCTACTAAGATTGATTTGCTGAAAATAATAATAAGTGGAAGTTGACTAAAGTAACAAGAAAATACTGATTTATAACAAAAATCTGAACAAATCCTGAAAAGGATAAACCAAACTGAATCTATAAATACTGTCTGAAAGCTTTCTAAAAAGAACTGTTGAGTTGCTAGGACAAACCCCCAGCTAACTCTAATATCTGAAAATCAAACTAAAAGCCATAAACTGAAAGGAAACTCCGGCCTCGGTAAATGAGGACTTATCACTGGATGCTACTGGAGAATCACCAAGAGAACTAGTTGAGGTGCTGAGGTTGGGTACCTGACCCTATATCATAAAACGATATAGCACATAGAAATATGCAATCAGTACTTTGAATGTACTGAGTGTGCGAGATATTACTAAAACATGCATATACTGAGTACTGGTAAGATGAACTGTAATACTGTAAAAATAGACTGAAATCTGAAAGTCTGGACTGGACTAAGAACTATGACTATACTGGACTGTGGGAGAGTCTATAACCGACATATACTACGTGAGCTAGATATAGAGTTTGATGTATACACCCCATCAAAGAAAGCTCACCATACCTTGCCAGAGTATAGTAGATGAGCTGTGTGATCACTGTCTGGGCCCATTCAGGCTAATAACCTATATGAGAACCTGGGTGCACTAACCCAACCCCCTCGGTGCTAAGTACTACTCCCACTGGAAAACTAATGTCACGACTCAAATATAGGCCCAGATCTAGACTTGCAACCTAGAACCATAAGTGGCTCCAAGTCAACCCATGGCATGGACATAATAACTAAAGTCAACATGAGCAAAGATGATAACTAAATTCTGAAATAGCGAAAGTCTGAATAACAAAATATCTATCCAACGGTAATATCAAAATACTGAATCCAAAGCTGAATACACAATTCTATGTTTGAAAAACATCTACTACTGATAAGATGCTGGGACAAACCCCCAGATATCTCTAAGTCTGAAATAAACTGACATAACAATACTAAAAGAAAGATGTCCATCACCCAAAGCAGGGTCTGAGCTGGAACGAAAGCTGAACTAACGGTGCGTCTAAGTTTGATCGCTAGGACCTGTATCATGAAACGATACAACATAGAGTATGCAATCAGTACTTAAAATGTACTGAGTATGCAAGGTAAATAAAATAGGTTGAGTAAGTAAAAACTGAAATCATGCATATCAAAAATCATAACATCATAAGATTCTGAGAGTAAAACATGCATGTTGATATATGAAGACATGAATAGACATAAACTGGAACTCATAATTGAATCGAATGACCAAAAGCTGAAACTGAGATTCATAAGTAAAAACTAATAACCTGATCATTGGGTCAAACCTGCTGAAAACATATTATCATTACTGATAAACATGTATAACTGAGATCATGAGGAACAATGGGAGACTCGTCATATAACCGACACAATCACAATAGATTTTACGTGATCTCAACTATTACACTCAAGTGGACAGAGACGTCCAAAGCCTTGTCAGGGCTAAGATCTCTACCATGATATCGATATCAAGTTGAAGGCCCATTGGTGGCAGGGGAAGGTCACAAGGGAGGTCCCAAAGTAGCACGTAGTTTTGAGACCCGGGGTTTTCATGAACCCCTAGCCTACTCAGCACTAGACACTACTCCCAAAAGAATCGATCTTTCTTTTCGTTGTTGAATATCTCTTAGATTAATCAATGTGTGAACATGCAAGGTGCTCGCCATCGTTTTTCAACGAAGCTAAAACCATCATTTTTCAACGAAGCTGATAACGTAATTACATGTATAGTCTGAAATTTGGATTCGGGGAGTCCTGGATCCAAACATACCATAAGCTGAATATGGGAGTGTAGACTCCAAAATCATATGGTGAGCTGATTTATATAACGAACTGAATCATGGAAACATGCTAAATCTTAGTGGGATTACCCAAAATTTGAAGATCATGCATACTTGAATAGAAGTCACTAGTCAAAATCATAGGTTCATATATGGGTAATTTGTAAACATACATATATGATAGATATTTCATCATACTTGAAATCGTCAACATAGACTAAGTTTTACACGAACTTTCATAATTGGGCATAATTTTCTAAAACTTGAAATCAGGAATTTATAATCAATTAGCACATAAAATCTTCCCATGAATCTTAAAATATGCTTTGAAACATGAAGAAAATTAACTAATAAGTAAATCATAGAGAATTTCATAAATTTGGGTTATAACCCCATAGGATCATACACTTGAATTAGCACTTGAATTCATGAACTTAAGGAGAAATTTGAGCATGTGAGTGATAGAAAAATCTCATTCATGGCCCTACATGCCTGGATAAACTGATTCTTAACTTGACTTTGAAAGCCCAAGAGATTTGGAGGAGAATTGGAGTATTCTAAGCTTGATCTTCAATGGAATCCTCTAAACTTGCATGCATGGGAGTTGAATGAATTAGAATAGGTTAAAATACATTAATACACTTCTTTTAGAGCTTAAAACGACGTGGTTTAGAACTTAGGAGCTTAGGAATTATGAAAACACCCTTACTAAATTCGCAGGAAAACTGTCACTGCCAGTTCCAATGAGCGACTAGACGAATCGTTATCTAACTGGACGACTCATCATCCCACTCGTCGTCATCTCTGGAAAAATCTTAATCTATTGATATTTCCTTTCCCCACGAGCCACTTGACAAGTCGTTAGATGCATGACGACTCATCCCTCCATCCGTTGCCAGCACTGCCCAATCATTCTTTAAACACTTGATGGGTCAAACCACGAGTCGTTGGGAGTGACGACAACTCAATATCCCTTCCGTTGCCAATGCCTGAGAAAGACACCTTCTCAACTGGTCACCACCTGACGGTTCACTTAACAACCTGTTAGGTCATACCACGAGTCACTGGACGACTCGTTCTATGACTTGGTGTGAAATTTCCTGCTTTCTCAGTTTCAACTCACGGGTCTGATCTTAGGGACTTTTGGGATATTACAATATCTCCCCCTTGGAAATATTCGTCATCGAATGTAGGCTAAACATACTGGAAAGCTGGGGAAGGGAACTGAAATCTCAAATACTAAACATCTGAAGCTGAAAACTAACAGAGTGACTGACTCCGGACTGATATACATGGCTGAACTGAATTCATGAATCACACATACATGTACTGACATGAAAGGAACTGAGAGACATGAACTAAACATGAAAATGAATAAAGTTCTAAGGAGGAAATTGATACCTGTTCATCGGTATGGATGACTACACGCAAGTGCACGTGGTCGAACAAGTAGTAAAATGGCTCAAGTAAGCCAAGTATCGATCCTACAGGGACTGGACTACGGTAGCAAATCTACTCA
>JACEIK010000983.1:35793-50832 GCA_018107945.1 Datura stramonium | reverse complement strand
ATACACACTTAATGTAAGTCTTTCAATAAAAAAAATGTTATATCATTCTCTATTTAAATAAAACAAATTGTAAAATGAATCATAAAATTGTTGTTTTCGTGATTCGACATTCAAAAGCACCTTTTGGAAAAATTGGAAAAACAGAATATGTTTATCAAATATTTAAAAAGTACTTTCTAGATGAATTTTCCAAACACAAGGTGCTTCTCTTCAAAGTACTTCTCTGAAAAACTATTTTGATAAAAGTGATTCTCAAAATAAGCAGTTTTTAGAAGCTTGGATAAACAGACTCGGGGTCTGATTTGTGGCAGAACCAATTAGAAAATACTGAAGTTTACATCTCTATGATGGTAAAGTGAAGAAAAAGGTTAAGGGTTTAAAAGGATGTGAGTTATAAGGGTGCCACTTGGTGCTGTGAAGGACTCACTTTGAGGGGAAACCAAACTTGAATGCTGTAAATGATTTGGCCCTACAAAATCACTATTTAGTGGGAAGATACTGCGAGGAATCGCCGTGTTGTGCTAAGGTACAGAAGAATCTAGCAGAGGACATTAAAAGCTCGACCTAAACAGTCTAGTCTAAACCACCACTCCACCAAGATGATAAAAGAAGGCAAGAAATGCTTCAAAAATTTCAGAGGTTTGTCTAGTAATGGTGTAGAGACTGCCAAATACCAACTCTCCCCTTTTCTACAAGAAATGTAACTGAACAACAAAAAGGCAAGACTTACCAACTATAAAATAGAAAAAGAAAACTTAGAAAATCTTCTTCAAGACTGATTGAACAGACCTGAAAATGTAATGCAGATACCAAATATCAAATACTTCAAGCATAAAGATTCCTGTAGCCGATGAAAGAGGAAGCTCAAGAATGTAAATTTGTACTATGACGCACACAAGATAGAATACTGGTACTAGTTAATTGTTATCAGAGAAAAGAGATATTATTGCTCGAGGCCATGTTCATGGTGAAAACGACATGCAATTAGCCATATCATGAATTAACCCAAGCTCACTAGCAAGTGCTCCTTTACCTCCAAGAGAAATCTATTGTTGGTCGCTGACGGGGTCACACTGTCAAAGTTGATCCAGATGGTCAAATTGATTGACTTAAGGCTCATCTAGTTGTTAAAGGCCATACTCAAGTATTTGGGCTTGATTACAGTGACACCTACTCTTTCGTGGCTAAAATTGCATATGTCCATCTTTCTCTTTCCATGATTGTTGTTTGCCATTAATCTCTTAATCAATTGGACATCAAGAATGATTTTCTCCATGATAATGGTGGGAAAAGAAGTTGCATGCATAATGCTTTCTTATACCTTTTGGAATAATGTTGTTTATGCTCTTAAAGTTGGTGGTCCCTTGATTAAAGTTCTTCATTTGGTGGATGGTGAGAAAAAACCATCAATGGGATACCTTTATGAAGCGATGGATAAGGCTAAGGACGCTATTCGAAAAGCATTTACCAACGAGCATAAATATGCAAAGGTCTTTGAGATCATTGATAGAAGGTGGAAGGGTCAACTCCATCGACCTTTGCATGCAGCTGGTAATATCTTGAACCCATCACTCTTCTATCATAACAATGATATGGATTTATTAGGTAAGTATGTGTGGGCGGGATTCCATGAATGCGTCGATAAGTTGGTAGTTGATGAAGATGTGCAAGATTTAATAACAGATTAGATTAGCATTTATAGGAGTGCTGATGGACTTTTTGGAATACTAGCAGCTATTAGACAAAAAACAAGGAAGTCACCAGGTGAACGTGTGCTTCTATGTTTCGTTATAACTTTAACTTTTAGGTTATTTCTTTATACCTTCTAATTATTGAATCGTCGTTCTACTTTAATAGTTGAATGGTGGAGGCTTTATGGTTCAGGAACATCAGAGTTACAAAAGTTCGCCATCAAAGTTTTAAGTCTAACTTGTAGCTCTTCTGGGTGCGAGAGAAACTGGAGAGTGTTTGAACATGTAAGAAATTAGAGGAAAAATTTAGTAGTTTGAGATAACTAAATATCTCAATTGTCTTAACTCGTACTAATTACTTGCCAATATTTATTTGCAGATTCATACAAAGAAGAGGAATAGACTAACCTTAAAGCGCCTCAATGACTTGGTGTTCATAAAATACAATAGGATATTAAAGCGTCGCTACAATGCACGCAATGAAATTGATCCAATTTTCTTGGACAATATTGATGATGCCAATGAATGGCTAACTGGAGTTGAGAATGCCGAAGATGAAGCAATTTTTGAGGGAGATTCGGATTTCACTTGGGGTGTTGTTGCGGAGGCAAGTGGAGTTGATGAGAACCGTTATGGTTTAAGGGTGAATACTTCAAGTTCAAGCTTACATAGGAAAGGGAAAGAAGTAGCTACACGCCTAGTTGACGAAGATGATGATGGAGTTGAAGAAGATGATCAGCAATATAATGATAAAAGAGAAATACAAGATTTTGACAATTTTTTAGAAGTAGAGATTTAGACGAACAAGAAATAGTTGTTGAACCATTAATAACTTTGATTTTGTTCGTCTTATTGTATTTTGTGATATCTACTTTTGGGCTTTTAATTTGAACATTTGCTAATATATATTGTCTCTATTTTTGGTCTTTTTTCGTTAAAATTACGCTTCACTTCAATGAAGCGAGCGTGTTGCTTCACGCTTCACGCTTTAAGTGAAGCAGGGCCTTGTCGCTTTTTTCCTCTTTACGCTTCCCTGAACACTGCCCCAGCCTTTGGCACGTGGTTTGTGGCAATGTTATTTCCCTCTTTCTTGTATATATCGGTCCCCTCCATCTTCCTTCCCTCTGCTTCTTTCCCTCTTTCGTGTATGCTTTCTGCAGCTGAGTCAACGCCGTGTATTATCCCACGGGTAATATTGAGGTGTTCTTTTCCGATTCCCGGCATCTCCTTTTTCCGTTAAGTCGCCGGCTCTTCACACCATATCGGAAGAGAATAAATCAGCGACTCATCAGCAATCTCAATGGATGATGGAATTTCCCCTCTAGGGCCTTTAACCCTAATTCTAGCCCACCTCAGATGGTTTTTGAGTTCTGTTTCCTCTTCATTCTCCAGCCAGCCTTCGCAGTTGTCTCCTATATTCCTCATTATTTCGGTGTTCCAGAGGTGTAGTGGAAGACCCAGAACTCTGATCCAGTACCATTCAAAGTCAGAAGTATCGGCCAGCATACTTTGGTTGGGTTCCACCAATCCATCTTCAGAGTTTGACCTTGTCGCCTCCATTCGCCCATGAGAACCTGCTCAGCATCCCTTTTAGAATGGAACTCGAATAGAAAGTGGAAGCCGTTCATGTCATACACCTGAATATTCAGCACACCTCTCCAGGTCTGGGTTGCCCACCTCCTGACCTCATTACGAGTGGGTGCTTCTTCTCCCCCAATGAATCTCCCTACCAGGCACCTGCGTAACAGAGCACTGTCCGCTTGGGTGGAAGTTGTTGTCAGAATGTCATCGTCCTCTTTGCTTTCAGTTTCTTTCTGGCTCCATTTGCTTTTCCTGATAGCCTTTTTATAGTTGCCCCTTCCCCTATTGAATGTATTAATATTTGGCTCACCAACTGTACTGCCGGCACCCTGTGTGCTTGTCATTCTATTAATGAAGTCTTCAATTTTTTTTGGCCAATCTCTCCCCCACCCTTCATTAAATGAATTTTCTGGCAAAATGATAACTGTTCTGCTCTGACGTTTAACAGTTATGATAGACATAAATCTCCCATATTTATTGAATTTTTGTGTGCAATAAATATATGTTGAAACGTCTCTGCATCTCCAAGATTTAAAACTTTGCCCCTTGTTTTCAGAACTTCAAGCAGTCTTTTGCATATCCATAATAGAGCACCTCTGGAAAGAGTCATCCTTCTCATTGAGAATTTTGCACTCTCCACCCAATCGAACCATGCTCCTGACATCGAGTAGGACACCGTAATGTCGTATGATTTACCCCCCAACCTGAAAAAGATTCTGTTATCCATCCTGGAACGCCACCTGAAAGAAAGAAAAAGAAGAAAGGAAAGAAGGTTGAGATTTTCCTCCGATGGTAGAAGACCACCGGAGGGGATTCAGAAGCCCAGAAGGGACTTCTAAAAGGTTTCCTTGGGAAACGTGCCAGAGAGCATTTCAGTTTTCTCCTCTCAGGAATTATTTTAGAGTGGGAAGAAGTATATCCCTCTTGATATATTAGGAGAGATAAATTTTAGACTTGATAAGTTATGGAATGTCCCTACATAATGCAAAATTCATGTAGCGTCTCTTTGATAATCACATGCTTTCACAGAGGACTTAGAAAAAAATATAAGATTATTTGCAAAAGTTAAATGAGTATACGAGGTCTGCCTCTAAAAGATCCAATACCAATTCAATCTTTATCTAAACTTTTGTAATGCTACAGATGGTTTAATATCACTTTGTCATTTTCTTGTAGTAGGATGATTGTTATAAATTATTCAAGGATCCTCTCTGAAAACCTTCATAGTCATTTGCCATGCCGAAAATTAAATAGGAAGAATCCATAATGAAGGGCAAGAACTTTTGGGCATAGAGTATTATAGTCAGTTGATTTACCTAAAAGTTTAACAATCAAAGTATCTTCCCACGGTTTCCTAACTGATTTCAGAATTCTTGGATGAAGAATGATCTATAGAATTGTGTTATCATTCTTATAAGTGGCATTTTTGTCTATGCATTTTCATCTTCTTCATCATTAGTGAAAGAATTTTCTACTTCTGGATCAAAATATTGAGCCTTCTGCACTTTACCAACAATGCCTCGCTAATTGACAGTCCCTTAGTATCTTCTCCAGCATTCTCATCCCTTTTTTTCATTTTGTTTATACTGATGACTAACCAAAACATCATCCGCTTCCTCAATTTCATCATCCATCAGAGTATCTTTAGTAATTCCATCTTTCATCCTCTTAGTACTTCTATGGAGTGATTCACTTTCATTCTTTTAAAGTTCTTGTCTATCAGGATTCTTTTTATCCTTATTCATTCTTAGTTATCAGACAAGCAACACTCACACATGTACTTAGATATGAAGGATACTCCAAAAATTCAAAGCCAGCAATTTAAAATCGATTTAAGCATAAAGAAGAGGAGTGGCAGAACTTCGCTTGCTTTATAGCTCGAGGAAAAAGAACCTGTTTTTCCTTACTGTAGTTTTTCGTCTGTCACTATGCTTCTGGATTAGCCTGTCAAATTGCCGCTAGATCTGCCAGAACTTATTTCTTGAGAAAGAAGCAGTGGAGTACAGTTCCTTGTTTGGTCAATGCTATTTGGAAGACCCAGATCTGCGAAATTCAGAGTTAAAGATGAAATATTATCCCAATTAACTTCTGATCTACTGAATATCATCCAGCAATGAAATCGACAGGTGAGCCGCAATAGATCTTGGATTTAGGTTTTTGAAATTGATTGAAAGAAAAGGCTGGTGGAGCTCCTAGTTTGAGTTTGAACTTTGCTGTAATCTCCCCGAAGCAGGTTATTCTGCTCAAAGTTGGCTGCTAGAATCATTGATTTGGATGATTGAATGCTGAGTAGGAAATCCTAAACTCCTATTTCTAGAGAGAGAGAGAGAGTGTGTGTCCCCGCTCGGCTCCTAATGTATTTATCTAAGAACTCGGATCTCTTTCTATCAAAATCACTTTTGGCTATAGTTCTAATGCCTGCTTTTCTTTTTATGGGGCACACCATCATCACTTGGTAAAAGTTGACATTCTTCTTCTTCCTGTTCTTGCATGTTATACCACACATACGTTTTCCGCTTGTAATTGGAGTTGAAGCATTTAACCTTTTAGATGAGGTGATTCACACAACTCAGCTTTGTCTAATTTGCTTTTCTAGCTTGGAAGGCATTTCCCTGAAAGCAATCTCAAACATTGGAGGGCTGCACCCATTGCTTGGTTTACGTGATCATATACTGGTAGCTGTGCCAAGGGATTCTATTATATCTATTCCAGACCATGACAGTACTAACAGGCTTGGAGCTTCCTTTGAAACTCCTTGTGGTCGTATGTTGGTAATTTCTTAATCCTTTTCTTTCTTATTTATGTTTATGATTGGACCACCTTCTTGTTTTAGTGCAACCACCCCAGTTATAATCCATTTTCTTGTATTTTTCTTCCCATCAAGTTTATTTGTTCAATGAAAATTTTCTTTGCCTTGCTTGGCAGATTAAGCCTGCAGAATACATGGAAATGATTTCTTCAATGAGGCCAAATTTATGGGCCACTTTAGCTGATGAAGTTCCTGCTTGGGCTTCTGAAAAGAGGAACAAAGCCTCAGTTGAACGTACACTAAAATGGCTAGACGAATGCATCACTTCAAACACGGTAGGCATGTCATATTGGCTATTTATCTATTCTCGGCTTTGCTAGTCTAAGTTGCTTGGACTCGGGTACGTGTGTCCGATACGGGGGTGGATCTAGAGGTCGGATCCTTCATGGTCTAAATTTTAAGATTCGGGGATACAAATCCAAGTATGAATATGGGTGCGGGGATACGGCTAAAGATAATTCGAATATTTAAAAGTAGAGTTATAAAACGTAGATTATGAGATATTATGTGGAGAACTTGAGGAGAAAATATTAAGCAAGAGAATAATCTGGGAAGGAGATAAAAGAAAAAGGAGTGACGTAGAAATTTATATATACAAGATATTCCATTTTCTTCAATTTCACCTTATCTTTTGTTTTAATTACAAAAGTCATTGAATCTGTTTGGAATTTCTCGATTGATTTTGGTGAAAGTACCCAGAATCGATTGATCAGGTTGGGTATGGATCCCACACCCACACCCACACCCACGTCGTGTGGACACGGGTGCGGCACTGAAAGTGAAGAGTCCGAGCAACTTAGTTGCTAGTACTGTGTATGTGGATTTGCTTATTACAAGCCTGAGTTTGATGTCAATACGCAATGTGAAAAGCATTCAGAGGTGCCCATATAGACTTGTCTGTGGAGAAGTCTGTTGTTGGTTGAACACCATTTCATGGCAAGCAATAACTTAAGAGTTCCTTTTCTGTGAAGTACCTAAAGAGGAGGTATATTTATTACAACATTTTCATAGTCTAGACATAGGACAGCATATGTACCCATCATTGTCTAGATAAAAAGTTTTTTTTTCTTTTTTTTTTTTAAATAAAAAAATAAAAAATAAGGGAACTAATTTGATTTGTCATCAAAGTCATTAACCTTTCTGTTCTTTCTAATGACACCACGCTGGTAGTTCCTCTTTTTCTTTTTTCTTCTTTTTTTACCTTTTGTTCTATGTGTCATCTTTGCTGACTTTTGTCACGCTTAATTGGTTGGTCGTTGTAGTGGAGATACTTATGACCTAGATAACAACATGCCATATTAAAAGTGAAAATATGAGTTGGATGAAAAGCCAACCCATACTTTGAGTGGCAAATAAATAACTTAGGAAGCTAATGCACTCTAAGTTGTTTCTAGAATCTTCTGATCGGATAGTACTTAGTAGTGTTAACGGCTTAACCTCACAAAGTGTTGAATATTATTTCAGGGTCTAGTAAAATTAGTTGATCAGACCAGTATAAAAACAATACCAAATAATTAAGCTACGCTGTGCTGATAAATCTCAAAATATTATTTCCTAAACTAATTGCTTAATCGGAGTAAATGCCATAATCAAGCCAAATCTGCTGATTCCTTTTCTCTTTGATTGTTTTCTATCTCTTTTATGGGAAAAGAAGGAAATTCAAATTAGCAAGAACTTAGCAATTAACTTTCTCAACATGTTCTAATTTCTCATTATAGAACGAGGTCAAAATGGGAAAAGAGAAAACCCTTTCATGGTGTTATCAAAGTTAAATTAAGCTATAAAGGGTTAGGGATTGAACTTAAATAAATGAAATATCATCAATTGCATGTTAAGTTTTCATTTGAAAATTAGTGTGTACATATTTCGAGTTCTTTAAATTTGTTTTCGTTGATCAAATCGTAAATTTAAAGATATGGCTCTTGATTTACTCCTCTCAGGCATTGAAGGAAATACCCTTAGTACAATCTTGTATGCTATCTTTTTGAATATTTTTTTATGATTGAGTTTGAGTATATGAAATATTATCAATTGCATGTTATGTTTTCATCTGAAAACTAGTGTGTGTTATCTTAAGTTCTTTAGATTTGTTTTCGTTGATCAAATCATAATTTTAAAGAAACGACGCTTGACTCACACTTCTAAAGCATTGAAGAAACAAGTATTTATCAACTCATAGTTTTAAAGAAATGACTCTTGGCTTACTCCTCTAACGCATTGAAGGAAATACGTACAGTATTAGTTTAATTTTGCATTTTGTCTTTTTGGATATCTCTAGGTATTCAACCATACAGAGGTACTTCCTTTTCCTAGAGTTGATTTTTGATAGTTATATGCCTATATATCATTGGAATCTTGTGATTGAGTTTTGTTTTTGCCTTCCCATTCTTTTGTTCAATTGAACTTTATAAGTTCATTTTATCCAATTGAGTAACTAGTCACGGAAACCGTTTCCGAGATGGATTTTGTTTCTTTGCTATTGTTTGTATACTTGGAAGAGGGATCCTGATTATATTCGTCATGCCTTGGAAAGCAGATCAAATTTGAGAATCTTCTTAAAATTGTGAAGAGATGTACTGGTTATTGTTGGCTGATAGAGGATTTCCAAGAAGATATTCTTCATATCAAGATCTACTCTAATATTTCAAGGAAGATATTTTTCGTATCAAGATTTGATCCTCTAAGATCTTAGGATAATTGTTGTAAATCTAGAATATCATATTTATGGTTCTTTTTACTAGTGTACAATATATGTTTCTGTGTAATCCCGGATTTCATGGGATTTAGGTGATTCTATTCCACAATCTCTTATGTATATAAAGCCATGTATATGATATAGAAACATATGAATGAAATTATTTAACTTACTTATTCCACATGGTATTAAAGCTTTAGGCTTATTCTTGACCACTTTTATTTTATTCATCCTGTATTGAAAAATTCCTTTTATCATCTTGATCTGCCCCAAAAATTTAAATCATTCAAAAACCATGTCCGAAAAGGGTGCTACTACAAATATTCCAGCCTCTGGAAATGTTTCTGCAACTGTAGAGAATAGTTCTACAGTTTCTACTGGAGATTTGCAAAACATTGAAGCCTCTTATCGGTTGAATGAAAAAAATTACTCAAAATGGGCTCAGACTGATGAAAGAAATCCGCAACCCTCAGCTTCAGCAGGTAGTTGTTCATTGGCCTTCACAGGTATTTCTTCCTTTTTTGTTACTAATGTCTCAAACAAAATTTCTCCAATGTGTATGGTTGATTTCGGGGCAACTGATCATGTGACCGGTTTCTCTGATCTCCTTATATCATTTTCCCCTTGCCATAGCTATAAAAAAAATAACTATAGCCGATGGTTAAGTTATCACTGTAGCTGGATAGGGAGACGTACCACTGGGAAAGTCTTTGATACTTAAAGATGTCCTTTATGACCCAAAGTTATTTGCAAATCTCATTTCTATCTAAAAACTCACCAAAGATTCCAAATGCCAAGTAACTTTCTTCCCTTCATATTGTTTATTTTAGGAACAAAACACGAAGGAGATGATTAGGCGTGCTAGTGAGAGGTGATCTTTATTGTCTGGATATCCACAATGGTGAAGATACAACTAAGAATTCCTTATCTAGTTCATTCTTGTCTGAATCTATTATGTCCAATAAAGAGAAAGTTTGGCTTTATCATTGTCGCTTAGGTCATCCATCCTTTTATGTGATCAAAATGATGTTTCCATCTTTGTTCCAAGATTTGATTGTTGAGTCTTTTCATTGTGATGATTGTGAAGTTGCAAAACACAAACGTGTTTCCTTTCCAATTAGTAACAAAAGATGTTAGACTCCAATTTCTCTTATTCATAGTGATATTTGGGGACCCTCTTCCATTCCTAATATTTCTGGTGCTAGATGGTTTGTGTTATTCATCGATGATTGTACAAGTGTAATGTGGATCTTTTTTTTTTTTTTTTTAAATCAGATGTCAATCAAATTCTTCCTACCTTTTTTAATCTGATCAAAACCCAATTTGATGTGCCAATTAAAAGATTCCAATATGATAATGCCAAGTACTACTTCAATCAAAACCTCTCTGTTTTCTCCCAAAAGTAGGGAATCATTCATGAATCTTCATGTGTCAGTACTCCTCAACAAAATGGGATAGCAGACTTGACATTACTAGATCACTATTGTTTTACAAAGGGTTCCAAAACAGTATTGGGGGAAGCTATTGTAACTGCTATACACCTTAGTAACAAAATACCATCAATAATGCTAAAGTTTAAAAGCCCGCTTGATACTCTTAGGAATTTCTTCACAAATTTTGAAATTTCCAATAAAGTGGTTCCTAAAATCTTTGGGAGTGTTGCCTATGTTCATATTCATTCTCAAAATAAAAGCAAATTAGATCCATGCGCGCTTAAGTGTGTTTTCATAGGATATTCTCCTACTCAAAAAGGCTACAAGTGTTATCAACCATTATCAAAGAAATTCTTTGTTTCAGCTGATGTCACATTTGATGAAAGTGAGTCCTTTAATCATTCTTACAATTGGGGTGGAGTCATTGAAGGGAGAGGGACCTCTAGACTTATCACTATTTGATTCGTCTATTTCTACTCGTGTCAAATCCTTGCCTAAGTCACCATTTCTTCCGTCACACGAGTCTCTAAATCCAAATGAAATTGAGCCTCCTAATTCTGAAATAGATAATGGAATTCAAGAAAATATTCTACCATTGCAGGTTTATTACAGAAGAAAGAGGCTAACTGATCAAACTACTCGGCTGCAATTACCTCCTCTGGTTACTGCTCCTAATACCCATCCCGAACTTGTTGAACCATCAAAAACACCAAACCAAACTGATCATGAAGAAGAACCTAACCAACCTAATGACCTTGACCTTCCCATTGCACTCGGAAAAGGAACCAGAACTTGCACACAACAACCTTTGAGCCTTTCTTTGACATATCCAAATTTATCCCCAAGTCATAAAGCTTTTCTCTATAACCTCCACACAATTCCTATCCCCATACATTTGTCCGAAGCATTAGGAAACAGAGAGTGGGAGAAAGCTATGAAGGTAGAAATGGAAGCGTTGGAGAAAAATAAAACATGGGAAATTATGGAATTACCAAAAGGGAAAAAGTTGGTAGGGTGGAGATGGGTGTTTAGTGTGAAATATAAGTCAGATGGGTCCATAGATTTATAGCACGTCTGGTAGCAAAGGGTTATACACAGACCTATGGAATTGATTATCTGGAGACTTTTGCTCCAGTGGCAAAAATGAATACAGTGAGGATCTTATGATCATTGGCTGCGATTTTTAATTGGAACCTACAACAGTTTGATGTAAAAAATGCTTTTTTACATGGAGACTTACATGAGTAGATCTATATGGAGGTGCCACCTGGTTTTGAAAGCAAGAAGGGAAAGGTGTGTAGACTGAATAAGGCATTCTATGGATTAAAACAGTGTTATCAAAAGCGAAAAGCGCAAAAAAGCTCTAAGGTCCATTGGAGCTTTTAAGTGCAAAACGCAAATAAAGCGTGGGCTTTAATGAGAAAAGGTGCAAATGGAGAAAACATACAAATATATATATATGTTTGGTCCAAGAAAAATAAGTACAAGCATGAATAACAAATATATGGACAAAGAGATTGAATATTTTTTAAGATAAAATGAAATATCAATTGTTTAGTGTCGCCTCCCCAGGAAATGTTCATTTGCAAGGAAAGTTTGTCTTAGAGCCTTGATGATGACATTAAAGCGCACATTAAGTGAGGCGAAGCGCTCAAGGTGTTTTGAGCCTCACTTCAGGGCTCAAGCGTGCCTTTGACAACACTGGATTAAAGCAATCATCTCGTGCAAGGTTTGGAAGATTCACAAAGGTTATGATCAAGTTAGGGTATCGACAAATTCAAGGAGACCACACCTTGTTCATACGACACTCAAAAACAGGAAAGGTGACAACAATTAGTTTATGTGGATGACACCATAGTAACAGGTGTTTATGTGATGATTCAGAAGAGATACAAAATTTGAAGAAGTGTTTACTCAAGGAATTTGACATCGAAGAGTTTGGGAAATTAAAGTATTTTTTGGGAATCGAAGTGGCACACTCAAAACAAGGAATCTTTATTTCCCAACAAAAATATGTGTTTGATTTGTTGAAAGAACCGGGAAAATTAGGGTGTAAACCAGTGGCTACACCAATTGAATATAAGCATAGATTGTGCAATACTCTAGAAGATTCTGTGGTAGATAAAGGCTTGTAGGGAAATTGATCTACTTTTCCCATACAAGGCCAGTCACTGTCTTAGTTGTAAGTGTTGTTAGCCAATTTGTGCATGATCCTAGAGAAATGCATCTTCAAGATGTTAATAGGATCCTACAATATCTTAAGGAAGTCCAGGAAAAGAAATACTATTCAAAAGAGAAGGAGACATGGTTTTATAGACTTATACAGATGCAGACTATGCCAGTTCATTAGCGGATCGAAAGTCAAGTTCTGGATATTGCACTTTCTTAGGAGGGAATTTGGTGACTTGGAGGAGTAAAAACAAAATGTAGTAGCTAGATCAAGTGCAGAATCCGAGTTTAGATCTATGGGTATGGGAGTTTGTTAGTTGTTATGGTTAAAGATAATTCTTGATGATTTGAAGATAAGATGGGAAGGATCTATGAGACTATATTGTGACAATAAATCAGCAATAAGTATAAGCTCATAATCCTGTACAACATGATCGCACTAAGCATATTTTGGTAGATTATAGAGAGACATTTCATTAAGGAGAAATTAGATAGCAGACTCATTTGTATGCTTTATATCTACAAAAGATCAAGTGGCCGATGTTTTAACAAAAGGATTACCTAACAATGTGTTTCAAGATCTAATAAGCAAGCTAGGAATGGAAGATGTCCATTCACCCGCTTACTGGTTATTGTTGGCTGATAGAGGATTTCCAAGAAGATATTCTTCATATCAAGATTTGATCCTCTAATAAAGCTCAAGGAAGATATTCTTCATATCAAAATTTGATCCTCTAAGATCTTAGGATAATTGTTGTAAATTTAGAATATCATATTTATGATTTTTTTTCCTAGTGTATAATATATGATTCTGTGTAATACTAGATTTCATGGGATTTAGGTGATTCTATTCCACAATCTCTTATGTATAAAAAGTCATGTATATGATATAGAAACATATGTTTCTGAGATAGATTTTGTTTCTTCGCTATTGTTTGTTTACTTGGAAGAGGGGTCCTGATTATATTCTTCATGCCTTAGAAGCAGATCAAATTTGAGAATCTTCTTACAATTGTGAAGATATGTACTGGTTATTGATGAACACAAGACATACCTGTTTATAGGTGCCAAATACAATACACATACAATATTTTAAAGCAGTTTTCAGAATAGTATCACTGGAACAATTGACGGGTTAATGTTGGTGAAAAGAATATGGTCGCCTTGATCTCTGCCGAAAAGTTTCCAGAATAGTAGCTGGAGAATAGCTCAAATGTTGGCTGGAAAGAGATGGTGCTGCCGGGAAAGTGACAACAAACTAGGCGAAGTACCTTCAGAATGTGATCAGAAATAGGTGTGGTACTGGCAAAATCAATTAATAAAAAGAGACGTGCTGCCGCTAGAATGGTTGTCGGAAAAGAAACAGTACCGTTCATCTGATATAGACACAATGCTGCTGGAAGGCTACCAGAAATAAGAGCTGTGACGTGGGATGATAACTAGAAAGATGCAAGAATAATAGAGAAAATAAAAAGGAAAAAGTAGAACTTTGTCTGGGTAGGTGGCCTAATAGCCTGTTTAGCCAAACTTCTAAAATCAATTTAGTTTGAAAAGTACTTTTTCCAAAAGTGCTTTCAAAAAAGTACTTTTGGTAAGAAACAATTTGTGTTTAGCTAATCAATTTAAAATCACTTTTAAGCAAAAGTTAATGTTTGACCAAACTTGTAAAAGTTCTTGTAAGTGTATTTTCTAAAAAATGTTTTTCAAAAAAGTACTTTTGGGGAAAAACTATTTTTTTAGTTTCTGAAAAATAGATTCTGCTACTCCGAAAAAACACTTTTTCTCCCAAAAGCTTGGCTAAACATCTTACTTTTCAAAATATGCACTTTTGGCTTCCCAAAAGTTTGGATAAGCAGGCTATAAGAATGCTAAAAGCCTAAAACTACGAAAACAATTGGAACTTTGGCTCTTTTCTCTGCCTAAACCTTAGTGGATAGTGTTACTTGTATTAGTGGGAAGATGCAAGTATTCAATGGATTAGTTTAGGTGCATGCAAGTTGGTCCGAACACCTCCGTTATTCGAAGGAAAAGAAAAGAAAAGAACTTTGGCCATGCAAAAAATATAGTGCAACCCGCTGATAAGCATTTAGGTATGAACTAAGAGTATAAAAACTTTTTGATATCATGTGACAATAAGAGAAGAGAAGAGGAGATATTGATTGCTCGTTGATTTAAGATGCATATTTATATAGGTATTAAGCACAATAAATATATGATGTTTGTCCAATTTGGAGTGTTTAGCTAAAGACCTTGACACTTCTAATTTCTAACATTCTGATTATACCTAATAATTTAACTAGGGAAGTAGCATTTCAACATTTTACCATTCTGATTAATATTCATTTTCTTATTGATCTCCTCTTAACATGTGCCAGATTCACGTGCCTAGATTGGAGGACACTACTTCTAGATAGAAACTAGATAGACTATTCGTATCAATCACTTGGGAGGACATGACACCAGTCATTTCATGTTGGATGGAAGGAGAACTAGGAGTGTGAGAGCTACTTAAGATTTGAAAATATGTGGCTACATGCACCAAAATTTGGGGATAGGGTGGAGGGTTGATGGAATAGTTACGTAGTGGTAGGGAACCCGTACCAACTTGCAAAAAAGTTGAAGATGCTAAAAAGGTATATTAGGGCGTGGAATAAAGAGGTG
>JACEIK010000983.1:0-35719 GCA_018107945.1 Datura stramonium | reverse complement strand
GTTGGAGGAAAGGTAAACAAGAAAGGAATGAGGAGTTGAAAGTGAGTTAGCTTCTTTGCCATTAGCTCAAGAGATTAGTTGTAACACCGCATACCTCCGAGCTAAGGTCTAACAGATGAAATACGAATAACTCGAGTCAAACCATGAGAATATGTTCATTCATGTGAGCTAAGGATTTAATTTGATGTATTAAGTCATTACACTAGTGTTGGAGTACAAAGGAATTGAAAAGAAAGGAATCGGAAGTCTTGGACAAAATTCTGATCTATTGTCGTAAAAGTGACTTCCGTAAATGGGACTTACAATCCAATATGGAAACCTACGGCTGATCCTCACAGTTACGGTCTAGACAATGTGAATTACGGATCGTAAAATGGACTTACAGGTCCGTATGTTTTATGGTGGGGATATGAACTTCAACTCTTGTGATTCATAAGTTTAAAGGGCATGTACGACCGTAAAACCCACTTACAGACCTTACATGGTGACCGCAAGTTGGAAGTCCCAAAAGTGAGTTAATAGTTAAGGATGATGTCAAGGTACAATGGGATTCTACAGACCGTAAGTGAAATTTACAGCCGTACGTGGCACCGTAAATGGAAGTTGTGAAACTTGGAGGGTTCGGATATGACCCAACTTATGGGCTACAAGTGAGATTTAGGCTATACTTGGCGACCGTAAATTGAAGCCTAATTTTTTTGAAATTCTATTAAGGACTAGAATCCAATCACGGTCCGACTTACAGATGGTAAGTGGATTCTATGGACCGTAAGTGGAGCCCAGGCCCACCGTAAATGGTCCAACACCAGCAACTATAAAATTGACCCTTTCGATTTTTCTTCCACTTTTTCACATCTCCGAGCCCTAGTTTGAACACTCTCTTCTCCAATTCCTCCCATATCAAAGGTAAGCACATTTCATGATTTTTTAAGCGATTCTAACCAACGATCATGAATTTAAGTAAGATTCTTGATGAAAAACCTTAGGGTTTAAAGGAAAACTCATCACAAAGTTCAAGAATGGATTTTGAGCTTTCTTCTCCAAAGTTCGAGTCTTCCTTCAATTAATTTGAAGCAATTAAGGTATTTAAGGCTATCTCACGTGTGGGAATGTTATTGTTCTTCCCCACAACATGTTTTCTTCGAAATTTCACGAATTTTCCTCCATGAGCCAATTAGGGATACTTTTGAGAAAATTGTTTTTGTTCATATAAATTCACTACGAATGTCATCAACTTCTATGAAATCTCTTATGTGCTTAGATATGATCGTATTTTATGAATTTTCGGGTTTTTACATGAGAAACATGTAAACATGAGAAGCATGATTTTTCTTCTAATAAGAAAAGAAATGATGTTATGATGAATATGATATGATCACGACATGAAAAATATGGTTTATGCTTTCCTCCGCAAGGGAGAAACTTTATGACTCTATGAAATATGAATTACGAGCCCAAGGCTACATGTTATCACGTAATGACACGGGGGTAATGATATTAATCGAGAAGGCATAAGTCCAAACGACAATTGCTTGAAACTATGTATGCTAGCATAGGATAAGACTCATTCCGTTGGTTCGGGTGAATTCTCTATGTTCCCCTACTAAGGGCTTATTATGAAATAATGCTAGCAACATGTTTTGAATGTCTCATACCCTAGCAAGGTATGGGATGACTTAGCTGAATGGGCAGAGATTAAACTCCATATGCTCCCATGGTGGTTTATGTCGGTTAATCCAAAAGACTCCCATAACGAACGTAATGATGATGAAAGAAAGAAATATTAAGGTCAACCTACTGATCCTTGGTTTACTCTTTATGATATGATATGGTTTCTTTGGTTGTCCTTTTTTACTTTAGCTATGTTTCATGTTTCATTCAGCCATTCTTACATACGGTACAATTCTATATATACTCACGTCCTTTTTAGGCTAGGGTGCTGCATTATTTTATAATGCAGACTCAATTACTCAGACAGACGATCAAGCAACACATTCGGGTCTATACCTTCAGCTATTGGTGAGCCCCACTTACTTTTGGGGCAATATCATTTATTTCAGCTTTTCTAGTTTGCTTAGAAGTGTGCCGGGGATGTTGTCCTGGTAAAATAGTTTGTTCGTATGGTAGAGGCTTCATAAATTGAACGAGTCTAGAATGTTCATAATGTAAACTTAGCAACTCTTTTTTTTTATATTGGTATATCAGATTTAACTTAATACAACTTACGAGTGGAGTTTCTTCCCATAATATTGAACTGTTCCATTTCATTCCGCACATGTCTCCTGATAAGATTACGTTAGCTGTTCGCTCGGGTAAGTTAAGGCATCGAGTGTCGGTGCCTCATAGGCCTTGGATCGGGGCGTGATAAATTTGATATCACAGCGCTAGGTTCAAGTGTCCTAGGGATTCTATGAATCCATGTCTTGTAGTGTCTTAATTATGGGTGTGAAGCGCTCCGCATTTATAATTAGGAGGCTACATGACATTTACAGATGTTACTCTTTTTTCATACTTCAGCTCATGCTATAGAGATGAACTTTAAAAAAGATTCTAACTTGTGTGCTACTACATTCTTTCAGACAATGCCTATTAAGAGGAAATCAACCATAAGCCAAAGGGCTAAGGGCTAATGTTGCAGTAGGGATGAATGCTTATGAGTTACTTCAGACTCAGAGTGTTCAAACAAGGTCTCAGGGTCGCCTGTCGGTTCAGGCCACCCACATGTCAACTCCATCGCTAACAGAGGGTCCGATGAGGATCCCCACGTTGTATACTCCACCATTGAGTTCTTCTAACACAGATGTGAGGGGAGCTATTCAAATGCTCACCCAAATTGTTGCTGTACAGTCTCAATGTCAGGGAACATTACCATAGACTACAGGTTCTCATGAAGGTCAACTACCTCAAGGATCAAAGAATTTCTCTGTATGAACTCGCTAGTCTTCATAGGATTAAAACCAAAAGAGGATCCTCAAAACTTTTTAGACGAGGGATAGTGGATCTTCGAGTTATCATGCTACTGAGACTAAAGGAGTTGAATTTCCCTCCTATCAATTGAAAAAGGTAGCTATCAAATGGTATGAGCAACGGAAACTATCCTGAGGGGAAGATGCAACTCCCGCAGTTTGGGATACTTTAATGGATGCCTTCATCGATCAATTTATGCCCTTACAACTGAGGGAAGCCGAGGTAGACGAATTCACAACCCTCAAGCAAGGTGCCATGAATGTGAGGGAGTAAGTACAACATTAAGTTCACGCACTAGCTCGCTATGCTCCCGAGCTTGTTTCCAACATGTGGGAAAGGATGCGTCAATTTGTGCATGGACTTGGAATCCAAGTGTCTGGTGAGTGTGCGGTAGCCTTATTGAATAAGGACATGGATATAGCTAGATTTATGGCATATGCACAACAGACAAAGGATCGTAAACAGAAGACCAGATCCAACAGGGATATGAATCAGAACCTGCACCTTCTATGATCACTGCACCATCTCAATGACCTAGGTATTATCATAGGGGTCAGGCTAGTTAGAGTTACAGAGCACCAAGCTCACAGACGCAGGCTAGTGTCTCTCAGAGAATTTTGCAGTATCCTCCCTGCAACTGCGTGGTAAGCGGCACCCAGGAGAGTGTCGTATGTTTGGCAGATATTAAGACTTGTACAGGATTCATATAACACATTTACATATGTACATTTGGATAATGTTTGGGTCATAAGGCCATTATTTTATACTAAATTTGGTACCAGGTTTGGCTATATTGGGGGTGTGCAAGCCCAAGCCTTCTTATGTATTAAATTAGATCTTGATTTGCACTTTAGAGATGAATGGGGACTTAACTAGTTGGAATTTGAGACTTGAAAATTTAAATTTCATGCCTAGTATGAGTCTTGAATGAAGTTGTATGAAAAATATCCTTCTACTAAGCATTTGATATATTTCAACATGGTAATTTATTTCAATAGGTTCTGCCCATTTTTATTTTAGTCTTACACTTGTATATGTAGGGGATTTTATGTACTAAACTTCGATATTAGTATGATGAGATGTTGCACTTTTTAACCCTTCTTATGGGCCTATTTACGCTAATAATTTGTAATGACCATGTGTTTTAAGTTAGTTTCATATAATATATGTCGGTACATTTATACTAATTTTTGAAATCTCACAAATAGATTGTTAAATAGTTTTTCAATTTAATTTTTTTGTTCATTATAAAACAAAAGTTTTGAGAAATACTCAACTTTGTAAGCTTTTATATTACTAACACTAATCCCAAAAGAGATCTAAAAATATACTTAAAATTGTTTCACGGTAAAAAAAGGAGCTACCACCGTCTATTAGCTCATTGGAGAATCGCATGTGATGGGTGGCAAAACTGGATCTAGGGTAAAAGGGAGTGTGGAGTCTGAGTTGGAGTACTTAGAAATAAGTAAAAGCTAGAGAACAAATGAGTGACCAAAGTACCTTTTTTTGGGAATAATATCACGAAATTAAAAATAAAAATGAGTTCTTGATTTTGGGACTGATTTATCCTCAATACTAAAGTTTCTTTAGGGACATGATTATATTTTTTTTCTTTTGACATGTTTTCTTGGAATTTTGCTCAATTTCTTTGCTGATACAGTTGGATTTTAGTGTCATTTCGGGTTCTAATTATTTTTTTGTCAAAAGAATATGATGAAACCTCTAATAGAATCGAACCCAGGACCTTTTGTATGGAAAGGAATGGACATGACCGCTGGATTGGAACAACTCCATTTTCCAGGTGGTATCATGCAAATATATTTATTCTCTACTTCATTCATTGATTATTACTACACATATTTAGTAAAAAGTTTTCAATGAAGTGAATGACACCGCTTGTAGCAGTGTATCTGCTCTGCTGATCATTATGTACTGCACTTCTCTTGCAATATGCTTTAGAGGGTAGTAAGTCTTGCCTTGGTCATGTATATATAATTAATAGAATGTAGTCAGTGTCATCTTGCTAACAAGGTACATATGTTCGTCCTGTTTGTTCCTTCTCCTATTTTTTCTCTTTTTTCTGAAGAAAATTAATTCCTGGTGTTGTCAACCCTACCAAGTATATTGCTACATAATCTCATCAAAAAGTGTTATAACTGCTGAAGCGTAGACAGACGGAGCAGTATTTGGATCAGTTGTTGGAGGCTCTAGGGTGGAGGAGCGCCGAAGTTGTGCTCAAGAAGTTGCTAGGAGGAATGTAGAAGGTTTGTTTTCTCTCTTCAAACTCATATACTTCCTTGCCACTATATCTGTAATTGTAGGTGAAATCCAATCTGATGAGTAAGAGCAAAGTCTATTTCAAAAAACACCTAGAGAATGTGACAGTTGTAAGTGAAATCCTCTTAACTAACGAATAAATTAATTAGAAATTTCTATTATCAAAAGTATTAGGGTTTTTTTTTGACATGACTAAACTGATCTTCAACAGTATTGGAGAAAAGTTCTTTTGTTTCATGAGTATCTGTATATCTGAAAATATCTTGGCTTCATTGATGAACTTCATTTTGCTTAAATTCCTTTCACGGAAAAGACTTTTTGATAGAATTAAACAATTAAAGCTTCTACCAGAGAGGGGATCTTGGTCCATTTTGATCTGCCATCTTTTGCAAGTGATTCAGTTGCGGTGAAGTTTACTTTTGTTAAATATTCAAAGGCCTCATAGCTATGTATTTGTTTGTTTGGTCTCTTGAAAATATCCTATTAATTTCAGAATGAGTTTTCAATACAGGTTTTTGGATTGGTGGATTTGGACTAGGGGAGAGCATGGAAGAGCGCAACCCCCTCCTTAGTGCTGTTATGGTATGATTCTCATATGGTATTTCTGCTTCTGTTCTTTTCCTTTTGGCAGGAAATACTTTTGCTTCTAAAGAAGTCCTCTTGAAATGAATGGGGAAGGCAAGGACAGGTGCATCACTATTGTTGAACATATATAATGAGCATAAAGACGGGAATCAGATAATAAGATGTTTTGATAAGCAATTTGCTTTAGGTCTATTCCCCTTGAACTTTTTTTTTTTTTGCGAGTAAAATCAAGAGTTCAGTTGTTTCCAACTTCGAAACTTAATAGATAATGGGCCCTCCCCTCTACCTTTCTCCACTTAAATACTAGGGTTCACCAGCAGAATTCAAACTTGTCTGTGTTTCTACTGATTACCACATATTATGTGCTCTACTACTTTTGCCATTGAACCAAACCCTTGGGGGCTATCCCGCCATATACTTTAGGAGCTCTTTTGAATACCTTAGCACCTTATGTAATGTAAAATGTAAACTGAACTCAGTTTGACTTGAATGCCACATGAGGATTAAATTCTTATAAAGTTTTTAGTGTATTTGGAGGTTCATATCAATAATCTTTACCTATGTCATCCCTCTTGAATCGGATATGTATAGCCAAGGTGAAGAGGCCATAACATGATTTTTAATATAAGTTGGGGACCATCTGTGATCCTGTGTTTTTGGAGTAGTTTGCTCCTGGTACTTCAAGTTCCAAATTTGCAGTACATGTGATATAGTTGTAGGTGGTTGTGTGTTGTGTAAAATTTCCTTTATGATCTCCTTCAGGTCCATAAGTTGCTAATCATCTTCATTCTGTCTCTCACTCGAAGGTCAATGTTCGTGCTAACTTTTTATTCTCATTTTTATGATAGCCTTAAAGTTGACAATGTTAGTTTCGGACAAATGGGCTTATCTGAGTTATATGTTTACAGGGGTCCTTTATGTCTTTGGTAGACTGAAAACTCTGTACTTATTTGCATACAGTGGAAAACTCAAGTTTATGGTGGCTTATTATGTTACTGGTTGCAGGATTTTTTACCTGAAGAAAAGCCACGTCTCATAAGTGGCCTTGGACTACCAGGCAAGACTGATATCATGAATGCTTGCAATCCTATCTTTGTTCATCTCCTCCTGTTTTCTCCTTTCGGCCTTCTTCTGTCATTCATTCACTGTTGCACTCACAGAAAAAGATTTGCATATAGATGCATGTCAACATAGTGATGGATAAAAATATTTTCATATAGATGCATGTCAACATAGTGATGGATATTGTATTCGAAAAAGAAGAGGAGCTTGTTTGTTATAAAGAAACAACTTCAGTATCCACAGATTCAACCCACTTGCTTTCTCATTGTGAAAACTGTTGGATATTTGAATTAATAATCGTATTCTTCTTGTGGCTGAGAGAATTTACTTGTTTTGTCTACAGAAGAGGTCTTGCAAGGTGTTGCTGTAGGTGTTGATCTATTTGATTCCACGTAAGTGCTAGCTCAGTATATTGGTGTCTCCTTTCTTCTATATCTGATTCTCTTAGCTGCAATTGTGACATTGGATAATTTCTTTTCCAGTTACATCTACCATCTCACACTAGGAGGCTTTGCTCTCTGCTTTCCGCTTGAAAGAGTAGAGACGCAAATTACTAAATATCAACCAAATAGTAATTCAGGATGCGATGGCACTAAGATAAATTTGAAAGCAACAATGTATAGGTAAGTCATGTTCATCCTTCAGACTTGTTGTGATACTCACTGTAACTGAAATGTGCAACATACTGGCATAGCTACAATTGTGCTCGATGTTGTTCTTATAGATGTGATAGTATGTAATCTTGCTATGTCCCTTAATGTGTTAGCTTGGGGCCTTCCTGGGGTGGTTGTTCTGGCAAAATACTGAGATGAAGTTGGCTGACAATGCAATTTGTGTCGTCCCTCTCCATCCCTTTTCGCAGGAAGGATATATCTCCTATTGTCGATAATTGCAAGTGTTATACATGCCAAAATCATACAAAAGCATACATCAACCACCTTCTCAATGTCCATGAGATGTTGGCACATATTCTGTTGGAAATGTATGAAGCTCTCTGCCTTATTCTCTGGCTTTGTTGTCATGTCTTCATGGTACCTAATGTGAGCTTGTCTTTCATTTCCCAGACATAACACGCATCATTTTCTGGGATTCTTCCGCTCTATCAGAGAGGCAATTCAAGAAGGAAAATTCGAGCAATTTCGACAGAAATTCATAGGAAGTAGGCATGAACATCTCTTTTCTGCTGCTTTAAGCGTCTAACTTGACATTTCTGTGCAAGACTAGATTTAAGGCACAGCTTCAAGAGAAAAATACTGGTTTTTGATTGATATCTTTTCATATGTCCCGACTGCTCTGCTTATTTTACGTAGCTAGTTAGCTGCATGAAGGTAATTTTACATTTTAAAAAGATAATAGATTAAAATAAAACTACTACACTATGAGTGTTTGATATGGAGGAAAAAAAAATTATTTACGGTTGGTTGGTGAGAATGTTTTAGAAATAAGTTCTTTTAAAAATAAGGAAAATGATTTTCTAGAAAACAATTTCGCAGGTGGCATTCCAACCGTCTCCTTTCCAACCCCTAATGCCCTTAACCCTCACCCAACCACCCCTGACCCCGTCTCCACCTTATTCTTTCTTATTTTCTTTCTTGCTTATCAAACATAAAAAATAAATAAGAAAGGTTGCTTATTAAGAAAACATTTTCTGGGTAAAGTATTTTCCGGAGTACCAAACACACTCTTCCCTTCCTCGTTTTCCTAACTTCTTAGATTTCTTATTATTTTACTTGATTTCACATCTAGCGACTATCTACTGTTTGTCTCTACTTTAAAAGATTTACGCGCTAGAGCGATGCTCAAAGTCTTTTTTTAAAAAGAAAACTTGCCTGGATTCTAGTGTCCAATCTTGAACTAGTTCTTCAATATATTTCTTATTGAAGATTTTTTTTTCTTTCAAACTCCCTTCAATTTGCTCTATTTGTATTCGTTGTTTAACATCTTTCGTATTAATTGATACTTAAGGGAATTTTAAGAATCAAAATGGAGTCATAAGACTTTAATTACTGAGTCACTTTTTAGCGTTATGGAATAGGACTGTTGCTTGTTATTTTCATGTTGTAGAGAGTAGCGGAGAATTTGTATAAGCACATTCCGAGATTTATTGAGTTTCTAAATAATTTTTTCCTGCACTGATATTAAAGTCTGGTCCATGCTAATTCATTGTTTTCAACGTTGGGCAGGTTGGGGTCCACGCCTTATACTGCCCAATCCTGAATGGGGGAAGGGGCGTTGGGGGGAGCACAATGTTTGTCAAATGGGAACATAGACATATAATTCTTTGAGCAATTTTCTTTTTAACGAGCTAATTTATACCGATTGAATTAGACTCAAGATTTATTTCATTAACAATATTCTTGGCTTCTCCCTCAAACGTATCCAAACGAGTTACCTATAGGAAATTTGCTCCGTAAACTTTTCATATTTTATTTTCTACTAGAAAACATGACTAATAATAAAAAGAGTCAATTTCACTTCACTCCCTTAACATTTATTAAGGATTGAGAAAAATTCTTCCTTCACATAATGAACGGGAACAATATTCTTATGCAATATTTTTAGACGAGGCTTTTTAAATTTTTTTCCTAGAATTAAAATACAAAATCATATAATCCTTATTTATTAGATTCTGCTCATATATTTATATAAACGCACTCAAATAAAATTTCGACTGGTATCATGTATCAAGCATTTCTTTCATAATCCTCGAAGAATTGCTTATATAAATATAATTAAGAAAATATTTTATATTGGACAAAAATTGTATTGGTTTTCTAGAAAAAAGAAAAAGAAATTATCTGCGTGGCTCATCTGGGTGTTTTTTAAAAAAACAAAAGTTTTATGTGAAAATTCTTAAAATATATCTTAAATGATGAAATTGTTGCTATCAAAATATAAATTACTTTTGTATGTTCTTTGTATACTAACATTATTATGTTACCATCATTAATAAATTTATCGTGAAAATTTTTTCTTGGACAGAGATCATGGTTCAGGTTAGAAATTTATTATTTGAAAATTATTTAGAAAATCTTCAGTTGAGAGTTATGAAAAAAAATATTTGGTCACATAAAATTAATCAATATCTTATTTGAGTGCTTATATTTATGCAAATATGAGCAACTTATATCGAATAAATAAGAGTTATATTTTTGTATTTTAGTTTGAGGGGAAAAAAAGATCTCTATTTAAAAAAAACTTACTGAAAAATATTGCAAGAGAATTACCATTTTCATTCAATATGTGGAGGGGGTATTATTTCTTAAACCTTTAAATATTAAGGAGGTAAATAGGGATTGCAATGGGGTGGGTGCGGAGCAAACCCGTGTAAAGCCTCAAAGACTTTAATTCACCCCGCTCCATCATGCATAGCATAATTTGATATTTTCAACATGTCTCGGCCGTCCTGCTCCACATAAATCTCCTCTGCATAAATTCGCACCACATAGTTTTATAATTTTTTTTTTAAAAAGAACTTTTTTGATTATATTGTCAAAAAAGGAAAAAATCACTCGTGTATAATTTCTTATCACTATGTTTGACAAACAATAATTGGTCAAAACGCAAAACTTATATTAAATGCAAAAATATTTAATTGAAGTAAATGGTCAAACTGATGTTATATAAGTGTGAAAGTATTTGAAGTTTGAAGTATGTTATTATACCCTATGTAACGTGATGTTTCAACTTTCAATAAGTCATTGCACCTCATCCATATATGATATAATTTTTTAAAATTATCAGCGTATTAAATCTTTTTTATATTTTTTAGGAGTAAATCATTCACATTTGCTAATTTTCATGGTAATAACAGGAAAATTTCTTTATCTTTTTCCTACCCATTTTTCTTCATTGTCTTTCCGAAAAAGAAAGATGCTTGATTGTATTATTGTTTATGATTTCCATTTTAAAGTTGTGTGAAACATCAGACAATTAATTAAACAGCTGTTTGTGATTTTCTTCCCAATCATTCTCTCTTTTTTTCATAGGCTTAAAATCCGCCATCATCTAAGGACTAGAAACACAAAATATTATTGCGGATATCCGTCTTAATCTAGTTATTTTAATATGAAATGAAAGTGATGTATTTTTCAAAATTTTTGATTAACTGAGCACATCTTTGATGTCAAACTATAAGAGAAAAAGAAATAACAATTTAGACGGGAGAAAATTAGAGAACGAAATTATTAGAGATTGATAATCAAATGAAACACATTTTTGAAATAAAAGTTTTACTTTGTCAAGAACAAAAATTATTTTAAAAAAAAATTACTATTGAACCCGCGTAGACATGCATAAACTCGCAATTTGCCCCGCCCCACATTAGTTTTTAAAAAAAATTATTTTAATCCACCTCATACTCACATAGCCTAAAATTCGCTCCACCCCACATAACATAAAATCCAATCTGCCCCGCCCCGCTCCCGTCCTGCCTCGTTGCCATCCCTAGAGGTAAAGAAGAATTAACTGTAATATTTTTTATGCTTAATGTTATTCGCTAATTTTTTCCTTGTCTTGCTTTTTGGCTGTTATGCTTTGAATTTGGAAAACAAGTTTTTGAAAAAAAAAAGAAGGGTTTGACACAAAAGAAATTATAATAATTACACGTCAATTCAAATCAAGTTAGAAATCAATAATATGAGTTCTTGGTGACTATATCACTCTGTTTAATTCTATGTGGGTCTATAAATTGAGAATTAAGCTTGCGTCATTGCACTTACGATTCAACCAATTGGGAGAGAATTAACAACTTAACTTTTGGGAGCGATTCGTCCTTCCTGGATGCAGCATACAACTCTCCATTGTATTGCGTTCTCCAAGTGTTCTTGTTCTCCCATATTTCCTTACCCTGGAAAGTCTTTGTGAAATAACTTTGATGAGAAGAAAAAGAAAGGCGTTAAGAGAACCTCCCGGACCAACCTTACACATCTAAGATCCTCTTTAAACCCGCTCCCATTTCGATTTCGAGTCAAGAAAAAAAAACTCGAATGGTACAATCCCTTTGTTGCCTCAGAATGAAAGGGTGATTTCATAGGTCTTAGTCTGTGAAGATGCATTGTTAAGTGCTCCATTTTATTTTTTAATTGAGGCCAAACCTAAACCTGAGCTCGAGAGATAATTGTTCATACACTGAATTCTCGAGAAGAGAGGAGCCGTGGTCCTTTATAACAAAAAACGTTATATTCTGTAACACCCCAAAAGTCTCCAAGATTAGATCCTCGAAATGAAGCAGAAAACCAATAGGAAGGTTGACACCAGGCCACAGAACAACCCTTAGGACGCATCGTTGGTAGAACATATGGGTTGTTGGATTGACCCATTTGTTGGAGGTTCAGAAAATTTGCTGAAAATTGCCCAGAACCAACGATTGGGGGGNTGGGTCATTAGTCCTGGTCGTGCATCAGGTCCAGAAATGGTTCAGAGCAGGTCTAGAAACCCATGAATGGAACAGACGGCTCGTTGGTTGAACCAACAACTTGTCTGTTGGGTCATAGGTTCCACCCAACAGTTTTTAAATACGATCTCCTAAGGGTATTTTCTTAACTTCCTAAGCTTTTAACTCCTAAGTGAGTTTTTTTGGATTTCTTAAGAGGTTTTACTCAGCCTAAACCCTCATTCTCTTCAAACACCGTAAGTCAAAAATCACCTCTCAAGGAAATGCTAGGGTTCTTCACCTTCTTCATCTCTAATTCTCTTGGGTCTCCCAATCAAGTCAAGAAACTCTTCAAGCCAAGTATGTAGAGTCATGAATGGGGGGTTTCTTCCATCCTCATGCCCAAATTCAAATCAATTTCATGAATTCAAGTCTGTAATCACAATCTTATGAATTTCTAGGGTTAGATTCAATTTTGATGAGATCTCTCATGATCTTGTACAAATTCAATTCTCTTATGACTCAATTCATAATTTATGACTATGCTTACATGTTTTATGTTAAATCCTCTTATGAATCTATATTTTCAAGTTATGATAATTTATTCAACTATGTGTGCATTTCATGAATATCAATCTTATGTATCATGGCCAAATCAGCAGCATTATTTTCATGGCTAGTTCACGTATGTTATGGATTTCATGATTTTCAACTAGCCCATGCAAAATCAAGTATGTTTCATGATTATGACTATGAGCAATACACATGTTTTGGAAGTAGTATTTAGCACCGAGTAGGCCGGGGTTCAGCGTACCCAGATCCCTGAACTATGTGCCACCGTAGGTATGATCATGTTAGGGACCTCGCCAAAGAGTGTTTTCCCCACCCGAATGGGTTCTTAAGTGATATCACACCTTTATCGTTCTTTGCCCTGGCAAAGCTTAGAATGACTTTGCCAACTTTGAGCGAGATAGTTGGGCATCATGTGCTCATTCATGATGGTGTCAGTTATGAGAATCTCCCATTGTTCCTCATGGTTTAAGTTGTTCATGTTCACGATTTGTGATATCATGTTTTATAGTATATTTAACCCATTTATCAGTCTATGAGCTTTTGCTTACGATTTCAAACATGTTAAGATATATAAGTTTTCTTTCAAAACCTTAGGTCATTATGCTTCATTTTATGATGAATAACTCATGTTAATGACTATCTTATGATCACGATTTTAACATGTTGTCCCTACTCTCATATTTTACTTATCCTACATACTCAGTATATTCAAAGTACTGACTGTATACTTTTATGCTATATCATCTCATGATATAGGTTCAAGTGATTAGTCTCAGTCACACCGCTAGATTCAATCTTGTCCGGCTTCAGCAGTTTTGGTAAGTCCTCATGATCCAAGGACGTTTTCTTCAGCAGTTTGGTTAGTCCTCATGATCTGAGGACATTAGTTTTGATACATTTCCTTTTCTTATGACTTTCAATTTCAGAATTTAGTGGAGCTAGTTCGGGGTTTTCCTTTTCAGTTCATCGTATGATTAGAGGCTTTCAGACATGATATATATATATATCCGACTGTGTTGTTTTGTTGATTCAACTTGTCGTATTATGATATATTAGACGTCTGCTTATGCCTTATGTTATGCTTAGTGTATTCTCTCAATTATGTTATGCATGTGTCATGGGTTAGCTTAGAGCCATTCGTGGTTCTAGGTCCCGTGTTAGGATCCGGGGTCCAAGCTCAGGTCGTGAAAAACTTGGTATCAGAGCCACAGGTTTTGGTGTGTCCTAGGGTGTCTGAAAGCTGTGTTGAGTAGAGTTTTTTTCATGGGTGTGAAGTGCCCCAAACTTATAAGGAAGAGGCTACAAGACGTTTTAGGAAATATCTCTTCTTTCATGATCTATGTCGTGCAATGAAGTCCAACCCTCTCTATTCTTCTCTAACTCATGCTATATGCATTTGCAAAAATATATCTCCCCGCCGAGTCAATGAAAGAACGAATGGGAACAACAGTGGCCATGGGAATAACAATGGAGATGGGCATTAGCCAGCCCCACCAGCTCCAGCGGACCCTTTGAATGAGCAGGTAACTCATGTCGAGTTTAGGGTTGCTTTTCAGATGCTAGCCTAGGCTATGACAACACAGGTTAACCCGCATGCAGTTGCATCGGTGAACCCCAATAGGGGTGCTTTAGCGGCAAGAGTGCGAGACTTTACCTGAATGAACCTGCAAGAGTTTCAAGGTTCCAAGGTAGACGTGGATCCACAAGAGTTTATTGAGGAGATACAAAAGATTACTCAGATTATAGAGGTTTCAGGAGAGGAGAGTGCAGATTTGGCCTCCTATCAGCTGAAGGGGTGGCTCACTTTTGGTTTCGGCAATGGAAGGCAGATGGTAGGGCAGGTATAGTTTCTATCAATTGGGATGAGTTTGTGACAACCTTCTTGGACGGGTTCTTTCCACGAGAGATGAGGGAAGCAGAACAACATGTCGGTTTATGAGTATGCCTTGAAGTTCACTCAGTTGTCGAAGTACACTCCAGAGATGGTTACCGAGCCAAGGGCTCAGATGAATAAGTTTGTGTAGGGGGTCTTAGATTTAGTGGTCAAGGAGTGTAGGGCCACTATGCTCATCAGTGACATGGATATCTCTCGACGCATGATTCATGCCTAGCAGATTGAGGAGGAGAAGCTGAAGGATAAGGAGAGGGAGGCCAAGAGGGCTAGGACCAGACACTTTGAGTACTCCCAGTAGAGGATCGATGTTGGGCACCGTACACAGTCCTAGTAGATATCATCAGCCACAACTCCATTATTAGCCAATGTTCCATCTAGGCCCCAAGGTGATCAGAGAGATAGAACATCAGGCTCTAGAGGTCAGAGGAGCATGTCAGGGAAGCACACCTTCCCAGCTTGTAGGAAGTTTGGTAAGAACCACCCAAGAGAGTGATTGGTTAACTCGGATGTTTTCTTTGGGTGTGGGAAGTCGAGACACATGCAGAGGGATTGTCCTTTAGCTAGACAAGCTAACATTAGAGGTCGTGCCCAGCTACTTCTTCAGCAGATCCAGCATCTCGCTTGTTCTAGCAAGGCACATCATCTAGTGCCGGTGGTGGTCAGCGCCATAACCACTTCTATTCCCTATCATCCCGCCAATAGCAGGAGAGCTCACCAGACGTGGTGACTGATATGTTACGAGTCTTCCAAATTTATGTTTATGCATTGCTAGATCCAGGGGCCACATTATCCTTTGTGACTTCTTATATAGCCATCATTTTCAGTTTCAGTCTCGAAATCCTCTCAGAATCCTCCTCAGTCTCTACTCTTGTCGGTGAGTCAGTTATAACTCTATAGGGATACAAAAATCGAACGGTCATAGTTCTTCAGAAGGTTACCTCAGCTAACTTAGTAGAGTTATATGAAAGATTTTGATGTTATCTTCAATATGGATTGATTATATACTTTCTATGCTTTAGTCAATTGTAGAACCCAGTTAGTAGAGTTTTGATTTTTAGGTGAGCCAGTCCTAGAGAGGAAGGGTAGTTCAACAGTGCCTATAGGTTTCTTTGTTTCCTATCTCAAGGCCAGGAAGATGATCTTCAAGGATTGTGTATATTATTTAGTTTGGGTTTAAGGATTCTAAGCCCGAAGCCCTGACTCTCCAGTCAGTTCCTATTGTATGTGAGTATCCAAAAGTTTTTCCAAATGATCTACCATGAGTTCTTCCCGAGCAGGAGATTGACTTTGGTATTGACCTTCTCCTCGATACGTAGTGCATATCCATTCCTCCTTACACAATGGCATCAACTGAGCTAAAGGAGTTGAAGGAGCAGTTGAAAGATCTCTTGGACAAGGGTTTCATCAAGCCCATTAAGTCCCCATAGGGTGCTCCAACCTCCAATCCTCTTCATGCGAAAGAAAGATGGTTCTCTCAGGATGTGCATTGACTATCGTCAATTGAACAAAGTCACAATCAAGAATAAGTATCCTCTCCCCAGGATTGATGACTTGTTCGACCAGCTTCAGGATGCCAAGTGCTTTTCGAAGATAGACCTCAGATTCGGCTATCACCAGCTCAGGGTAAGGGAGGGTGACATTTCAGACACGGCCTTCGGGACTCGGTATGATCACTATGAGTTTATAGTTATGTCTTTCAGACTAATGAATGCCCCTGAAACTTTTATGGATTTGATGAATAGGGTGTTCAAGTAGTACTTGGATATGTTCATCATTGTTTTCATATTCGACATCCTTGTGTATTCTCAGAGCGATGAGGAACATACGCTTGTCACGCCCACAGCAGGGGTATGAGCGCACACAGTTGCCCTAGTAGGACTGGACTACTAGCGGGCAGACTAGGCACATGCGGTGCTGGCTAACCACATCTCGGGTTTACGAAACAAAAGGAGCTGCTCTCTCTTGTTGTAAGCTTGACCTCGACCAAGCGGGCCTATAATAGCCACACAATGAATGCAACAACTGACTAACCGAAACATTCTAATACAAAGGGACTATCTTGGTAGACAAGGCCACCATCTTCGTCTAGTCATCTGAAACTTAACATGGAGAATACTGAAAAGCTACGTGACCGGCAAGGTCACCACTACTATCAAACAATGGCCCCACGGCCAACATAAGCAATGCTAAACAACTAACAAGCGCACGGCCTCACGGCCAGAAGCTCAGCGAGGAGATAACTACATGTGTCACGCAAGCCTCTATGAGTAATAATAGAAATGATCGGGACGGGGCCCCCGACCTACCCATACGCCCATCAAAAGGAAAAGAGCTACACCTACGGAAATCGAGACTCGGATGATAGGAGGCGATGACTCAATAGGCCCAGTGGAATCACGAGGGATCGCCTCCTCGTCTATTAATACCTGCAAGTAAGTAATACAGCGCCCCAAGGTTGTCGGTACCGCTGGTGCGAGTATGCGCGAAATAAAACAGGCGGGCCTGGCCCGACTATAGATAGCATAACTAGCAATTCGGCTGTGGCGGGGAGATAGCGAATACGAAGAAGTTGATATAAACTTAATCAAGCTTTAAATGCTTGATAGGGTAGGCGTACTGTGGGCAATGACTGACACATTGATACATTAACTACTATATATACATAAATAGATATACAAGTAGCAAGAAGCAGAGCGATACCAACCCCCATAAAGCGGATGGCAAGCAAACAAACAATCTATATACCCCCACTAGGGTTAAAAACCGGCCAAAAATAAGTCCTCCACTCATCTGCTCACTAGGAGCACCTCTCTGGAAACTGGGTCTCGGCTTGGGCCATAGCCCCCGATATAAATAGCAGTGTCACAGTCAGGAACTCATGCTTGCATACGCCAACGAGACCAAGTGCATTTCCATGGACACAACTGTGAGGCTATCGAATCGAAGACGTATCTATTCCCCGGACACAACTCATGGGGATTTCATAAATGTGAGCAGTACCACTGGACACTTGCTCAGCAGAGTGTGCATCTTGTAGTGTTGATCGGACTGATATGGGGAAAGCTTCATCCCATCTTCTTTCAAGGCGGGGTCGGCATGCCACTCCTTGGGTGACGTAAGCCCACCCGCTCGGTGGGCGACACGATTACCAACCCGGGGCGGCGAGGACGCTCAATAAGATGCCCTCACGCCACATCAAGTCTCAACAAACAAATAGCACATATAAATAGCAAGCATGTATATTGAAAAAGAACTATCAAATCGATTTCTTATTCGATCTCATTACGGCATATCTCAGATTCTTTGCGATTATGCGATTATGTAATCTTTATTTGCTTGTTTTTGGCTAATCGCCCAGCCGGGACCTTATGCGTACGAATGGCTGTCGTAGCCAATATCTCATCGTACGAACGGGCTAGTCGTAGCCATAAGCTATCCCACGATAAGCACATCTGTAGCCATATCTTTGTCTGTCTATCGATTTTACTTTACTAACTTTTATTCTAAAAATGTGTTTCTTTTTATTCTACAACATGCTTGCTAATCATACAATAGGCTATCTTTTGATTACGGAATGCTAACTGGCCCTTTGGCGCATGCTTTACTAACTTTAGGATTTGAATATGATACGACAACGCAAACAGTTACTAAGCACTCAATACTCAACATTCAACAGAATTGATTCTGGGGTTTATAGTTATACACGGCTAAAACCTCTAATGCTTGGGGAAAGCTAGCAGTTACCATACCTTAACCTCGAGTTATTCGGCGTCGGACAGGCTGGGTCGGTACTCCCGGCTAATTCTCCCAGCGCATTCATATACACGTCAATTAGTCACGCCAAATACAACACTATTCTAAAGGACGACGTCACTTTAGATATAATTATAGCCTAAACTTAGGCTTATCGAAAACGGTCGCAAAATACTATTTTTCGGAAGTCAGGGAAGGGAGAAGTATTCACTTTACGGCTAGGGCACATAGACACTAGTTTGGAGCAATTCTACATACCTAAGTCCGTGCTCGACGGTCGTCGAGTAAAGGTATTTTCTTAGTAAAATCCGTAGGAATGCTCCTATTTGCTAAATACCTCGGTAGCTAAGGTTAATTTAGATTTGAACTACGTTTGGCGTAATCGGGCGATAATATATTGTCTCCTTCGTTCTCTCTCTGTCTCTTCTACGGAATTTTACGGAAATTATGAGAAATATATCATTAAAGCAGTGGGGCTTTATACCCAGTGCAGACGGGCCCAGGTGTCATGGAGCCAACGCGGTGGCCTGCCTCCGTCACACGGCGCCATCGCGGAGGGGCTCACGCCGACTGGCTCCGCGGTGGTCAGACAGGTTTTCTCGTCCGATCTTTTCCAGGGCCTTTTTCTAGCACGTATGGCTTTCAAATATGTAACCAACTGATAGGCCATCTAGGTGCCTTAGGAATCTTACGGGGGGTGCTCTCCCCCCTTAGGAACATTAGTCCTCGAATGGCGCTAAATATATAGAGGACTACTCAGCTAACTAGCTCAACTTGTTCTAGGGAAAATTTCAGCGAGAGTTTCCCCCGTAATGGACTATCCCAAGAAGCACGAAGCACGAAAAAGTCCAATACGGGTACTCCACATGATCTTATAAGATTCATTTGATAGCTAAACATCAATCTTTCTCATTTATATACAAACAGCCAGGTGCGCATAGGTAGCAATCTTGACATACACAATCGCTGGCCAGGCACGGAACAAATGAGATATCTAGCTTTCATGTCTTCCTCCGCCTCCCACGTCATCTTCTCTCGATTCGTATTCTGCCACAATACTTTGACGAGGCCTTGATATCCTTGGTTCTCAATGTGCAGATACGCTTTGTCTAGGATATGCCCGGAACCTCTCTTCGTAAGCGACTCTTCGTAACTGGATGTCTTTGGTGGGGCGCTGCAGGCCAGGTCTCCTATGCATTTCCTCGGCATGGATACATGAAGAAGCCCCGGATGAAACGGATTCTAACTCACGGAGGCAAGTTCAACTCATCCACTTGGCACATTCTTCGACAGATACGATAAGGCCCAACAAATCTTGGTGACTTACCTTTCTTGCCGAATCTCATCACCCCTTTCATCGGAGACACTTTCAAAAAATACCCGAGTCCATTCACATCGAATTCCGGGTTTCTGCGCCGCACATGCATATGATTTACGGCGGCTACGTGCGGTCGATAGCGTTCTCGATAAGCTTTACCTTTCTCGGCTGGCCCGAACAATGTGTAAACCCAATCCTTGGCCCGATTCTCCTATTTCAAACAAATAGCGATGCATTTACTGGTATAATGCCTCGAAAGGTGCCATGCGGATAGTGGTGATATTGTTATTATAACGAGCTTCGATTAGGGGCAAATGCTCATCAGCTACCACCAAAAATCTAGCACACGCTCGCACCATGTCTTCGAGCGTACGAATATGCGGCTCGGCTGTCCATACGTACGAGGGGTGGAATACGGTGCTCAAATTAAATGCAACGTACCCGGACACTCTAGAAACGACGCAAATCTAGCCGTAAGCGTACCCTCATGCGAAATAATGGACACGGCACTCCATGCAATCTAACTATTTCTCGGATATACGGCTAGAGCATAATCTTCGGCCAGAAAGTAGTTCTCAACGCGGAAATGGTGATTTGGTCAATCTGTCAACTATCACCCATATAGAGTCTTGTCTATGTCTAGTACGGGGTAATCCTGCCACAAAATCCATATTCTTTGCTTCCCATTTCGAGAGAGGCACGGCTATGTTACGAGTTAACCACGCTGGTTTTGATGTTACGTTACATTGGCGAGTTAAGGACCCAGGCTACAAATTAAATAATTTCTCTTTTCATACACGGCCACCGGTAGTTCTCTTTGATATCATGGTACATTTTTGTCGCGCCGGGGTGGAGAGAATAGCGGGCACAATGTACCTCATTCATAATCTGTGGCGGAGCCACAGAAACATACGGAACACGAGGGAGGCGACCTTTACAACGCGGCACTCCATCCTCTGTTGCACAGGGAAATGCGGCGCTTTTCCTGCGGAATATAGTCTTTAAGTTGAATCGGAGTCGGGATCCTCATATTGCCGTTCCTTTACTTCCACAACTAATGATGACACGACGGGGTTCTGAACTGCAGCTCTATTGTCCTACGTTTGCACTACGAACGGCTAGGCTAGCTAGCGATGTATCTCCTGACCAATTCCCGGCCCCCTTTCGGCTCAAATCGCCATCCCCATGGACTCCCAGAAAAGAGAGCATGTGCTACAACGTGGCTCTTCACGGGTGGTCTGAGAATATCCACATCATGTATCTTTTAGCAATTCCAACCAACGACGTTTGTCGCGAGATTCAACTCCCTCACAGTGAAGATATGCGTAGGCTCTTGTGATGCGTGGCTCTTCACATGGACGCCATACAAGCGAAATGTCTCCACATTTTTAAGGCGTGGATCTTGCGGCTAACTCTATACAGTCATGGGTAGGGTAGTTTCTTTTCATGTTTCCTCGGTAATCTGGAGGCATATGCAATCACTCTACCATCTTTGCATCAACACACAACTAGCAGAACGTCGATGCATCGCAATACACCCGAATAATCTTATTGCCTTCCGGCAATTCTAACTGATGGAGGTTGTCTGTCTTTGCGGTTCACAGGCTTCTGCTTTCGCATGCCTACGTCCCACTTGAAACTTTGCTGCTTTCTGGCGTCGGTTTGGTCAGAGGTGCCGCTACTGTAGAGAACCCTTCAACAAACTCCTGTAGTAGCCACCTGGCTAACCAGAAAACTGCGGACTTCGGTTGAAGTGGTAGGCCTAGGCCATGATTTGGCTTGCTTCTATTTTCTGCGTGTCAACTTTGTGCTTACAGCATCCCGACACAATGTGCCCTAAAAAGACTGCGAGTTAAGCCAGAATTCATACTTAGAAAACTTGGCATATGGCAGGCGGTTTTGAGATGCGGAGCCTTGTCCCAGTGGCAGTCGGTGATGCAGCGAATGAGAATACACCGAATATCATCAATAAACACTATCACGAACGAGGTCGGTATGGTGCGAAAATGCGTTCATCGGGTCCATGAATATTCTTTGGGGCATTCGTTAACCCAAAGGACATAACTAGAATTTCAAAGTGTCCATATCGGGTCTGACAGCAGTTGTAGGAATATCTCTTTCACGTACTCGAACATGATATCAGGACCGCGGGTCCAATCTTGAAAAGTATCGCTCACATGGCCCGATCCAAATAAATCATCTGTGCAGGAAGCGGGTACTTGTTCTTCCACTTGTAACTTTATTCAATTGCAGATAATCTATTCACATACGGAGCGAGCCATCTTTCTTCCTCTCAAATAGAAGTGGCGCACCCCATGGTGAAGTACTCGGCACGATGAAACCTTTGTATAGCAAATCTTTCAAGCGCTCCTTTAACTCTCGAGTTACGCGGAGTCATACGATAGGGAGGAATTGATATGAGTGCAGTGCACATTGGCACAAATCAATAGAAAAATCTATTTCCCTTTCCGGGGGAATACCGGGTAACTCATGCGGAAACACATTAGGAATTCGTTCACCACCGGAGCAGTGGAGTGTCGGAGATTCTGCCCGATCATCACGAACTCGACTAGGTGGTAAACTCATCCCTTAGTTATCAATTTCCTCGCCTGAAGGTAGGAAATAAACCTACCCTTTTTGGCGTAGGCTGTCTTTGCCCCTTCCACTCCCCTTAGCCTCTCTGAAAGTGGATTCGGACCGTCTTGGTCCAACATTCTACATTGGCGCCAGCATGGCACTAGCCAATCCATACCCATTATGGCATCGAAGTCTATCATTTCTAGCTCTACGGATCTACGCCAGGTGCAGCGTCCCGGCAACCTCTCTTGTACACCCTCGGTAAATACATTCCCAGCTATTATGAAGTCACCAACGGGTGTGGACAATTTGAAAAAGGGCTCTTTGTAATAGTGCAGTGCAATATTGAACTTTCGTGCCACAAATGGGGTAATATATGATAGAGTGGATCTGGATCGATCAATACATAAACGGGGCATGAACCGGATAGTCATCGTGCACAGTACTACATGCGGAGACGCCTGCGAGTCATGTCACCACAGTAGTGCATAAGTACGGTTTGAGCACGTGCACGAGCTGGAAGCTCTGATCTACCTCGGCCTCACACTGTTGAGCACAGACCTACGCCTACTGCCCAGAAATTTGTTGGAACTTCGTGGCCTGCGGATCCCATTGTCTGCTTGTCTCTACCACTCCTGCCCTGCAGTGGGACAATCTTTCATCGCGATGCCCCTCACATACAAATATAACACCCGGAGGAGCCATATATGCAAGCTCAGGCGTGTGGTCGGTGCAATAGGCGGGAGGTGGGGTGTAAATACGCTGCGCTCCCCCTTCTCTGGCTGCGCGGGGAATCTCTTGTTCTAGAAGCGCCACTAGGCTACGGCGCCCTCGGCAGCAGTCTACCTCGTTGCTCTTTGTTTGTGGTGGAGAGTGGGGTCTAGGGGGCTGTCGATAGTCGTGGCCTGGGTCCTCTCTAGACTTCCCTCTGCATCTCGTACGTCATCTCTGCTTGGCCCCATTCCCCGGCCAGATACGTCTACTACTCTACATTACCTGTCTAAGACCCTCAATGGTACAGAGCAAGGCACATTACTCGAGCGGGCTATCGATATCCTCTCATAACGTAGCAAAAGCGAGTCATACATGCCTCGGTATATTCGGGTTCGAGACCCATAATAATCTGTGTGAACTCTAGGCGGCTTAGTATCAACAAATGCTGGAGCATAACGGCTAGGAGTCAAGCGCCCAAGCATACTCGCGTACGCTCGGCCCCTGCTCCCGGATGCAGAAGCGATCCATCCCAGGAGCTGCTTAGGATCTCTCGTCTTGAGTAACGGTCCGGGGAAGGCCTCAGAAGGCTGGTCAGTCGGAAGGGTAACATCTCTCCCTCGGGACCTTTCCCGACTCTCGTACCATGAAATGCTTGCTATGTACCGCAGCAAAACAGCTGCCCGGCTCAAGCAGTTTCTGAAGGGGTCCACATGCATAACTTGAAAAATCCTCTACATCGATCTAGAAAGTCACGAGGGTCCTACGCACGATCGACCACGTGGCTGCGGGGACCCGGTGCCAACTCCACGACCACAGGCACGACCCACCTGAAGGCTCTGGCTGCTACGGAGTAGGCGGGTATTTGTGTGGCCATCATTTGTGCTGCACATAACTACGGCGCTACGAGCCTCCTGATACGATGGCGAAGGCACGGGGAGCTATCGGGGCGGTGTAGTGCCCAACGGCTCGATGAGGGGCTAGCTGAGATGAGCGTGATGGAAGCCTCCCATGTGCCCTCCCGGATGGCGCTACGTGCGGCGGGGCATCCCGGTGCCTTTCTCCTGTAGCGTGTCTAGTCTTACTGCGTGGCGTGGCGGGGGTGTCGTGATCTTCCATTCTTATACGCGGAGCAAAGAATACGATAAGTTTTAGGGACTCAACCTATCTTTATTGCCGCTCTATAGCACGGCCCGGCGAGAAAGAAGAGTAACCATCCTATCATGCCTCATGACCTCACGCCTATAGTATGTGGTGCACAACACATCCATAGATTAGATTCTACTTAGCACGGCTTGCGGGCTCACGGGACACGACTACCGCTGCGATACCAAGTTTGTCAGCTTAAGCCTTGGGGGTATAGGCGGCACTGGTGCCCTAGTAGGATTTCGGGGCGCTAGCTGGTGGGCCTAGGCACATACGGTGCACGGCTAGCTCTATCTGGGTTTACGGAAACAAGGGCTATAACGGCGCAAACACGGCCTCAGGCCAGCTTAGGCCTATAGCCACTGTAAATGCAACAACGGCTAACCGAAAACATTCTAATATCAAGGGACCTATGCGGGTAAACAAGGCCACCATATTTGTCTAGTCATATGAAACTTAACATGGAGAATGCGCTACGTGAACAGCAAGGTCACCACTACTATCAAACAATGGCCCCACACGGCCAACATAAACAACAATACTAACCAACTAAACAAAGCGCACGGCCTCACACGGCCCAGGGCTCAGCCACGACCACAAGGAGATAATACATGTAATGCGCAAGCCTCTATGAGTAATAATAGAAATGATAGGGACAGGACCCCGACCTACCCATACGTACATCAAAAGGAAAAGAGCTACACCTGCGGAAATCGGACTCGGGATGACGGGGGCGATGGCTTCCGATGGTTGGGCGGAATCACGGGATCGCCTCTCGTCTATGGTACTGAGGCAAGTAATGCGACGCTTACTTGGGCGTCGGTACCGGCGAGTGCCGAGTATGCAAAAGCAGCGAAATAAAACAGTGAATACAAGCCCGTTTATAGATAGCATAACTAGCAATTACGTATGGCGAGGAGATAGCGAATACGAAGAAAGGCGATATAAACAAAATCAAGCTTTAAATGCGTGGGAGTAGGCGTACTGTGAAGCCGCTGACGACCTCACGTCTATTAACTACTATATAGCACATAAATAGATATACAAGTAGCAAGCAAGAGCCAATACCAACCCCCATAAAGCTGGGATGGCGCCAAGCAACAAGCAATCATATACCCTATCGGTCCAAGCCATCCTAAAAATAAGTCACTCCACTCATCTGCTCACTAGGAGCACCTCTCTGAGCCCACAGGCTCCGGCTCGGGCCATAGCCCGCGATATAAATAACCGTGCAGTCAGGGGGACTCTGTCTTTTGCATACGCCAACCGAGATAGGGTCTTTGTTTCCTGGACACAACTTCCAGCAGGCTATACGAAAGCCGAGCGTATCTATTCCTGGACACAACTCCAACGAGAATATCATGCTTGGAGCTTGATGCCCAGACCTTGCTCAATAGGGTTGTACGTGCTGGCCAGTGTTGTCCAGGAGCGATATGGGGAAAGCTTCATCCCATCTTCGTCCAAGGCGAGACGGCATGCCACTCCCTTGGAGTGGCAGTAAACCCACCCGCTCGGTGGGCGACACGATTACCAACCCCGGGCGGCGAGGACGCTCGATAAGATGCCCTCACGCCATTTCAAGTCTCCAACAAACAAATAGCACATATAAATAGCAAGCATGTATAGCGAAAAAGACATACGAAATCGATTTCTTATTCGATCTCTTTCCGTACTATACCGATTCTTTGCGATTATGCGGTCTGTAATCTTTATTTAACTATTTTGCTAATACGTAGCCAAAAGATACTATACGTACGAATGGCCATCTGTAGCCAATATCTGTTGTGCGAATAGCTGTACGTAGCCATAAGCGTGAATGGCAAGCACAGTGCAGTAGCCATAATGCTGTGTCTATCTGATTTTACTTTACTAACTTTTATTACATAAATCTGTTTCTTTTTATTCTACAAACATGTACACTAATCATACAATAGGCTATGCGGTTACGGAATGCTAACTCGCCTTTTGGCGCATGCTTTACTAACTTTCGGGCCGAATATGATACGGCAACGCAAACAGATTTACTAAACTTACTCAATACTCAACATTCAACTCCGAGAATTCAGTGCCAGTTTACTAGGTTATACGGCTAAAACCCTTAACTGTAGAGGAAAGCGCTTTACATACCTTAACCTCGAGTTATTCGGCGTCGGACGAGGCTCGGTGGTACTCGGCTAATTCTCCCAAGCTTTGCATTCCATATACACGTCAATTAGTACTAAATACAACACTATTCTGAAGGATGACGTCACTTTCGATATAATTATAGTCTAAACTTAGGCTTATCGAACCGGTCGCTTACTATTTTAGAAGTCCCGGAAGGGAGAAGTATTCACTTTACGGCTAGGAGCACATAGACACTAGTTTGGAGCAATTCTACTTACCTAAGTCAGGTAGCTCGGCCGATTCGTCGGCCGTATTTCGCTAAACAAAATCATTAGGAATGCTCCCTGGCGATAAATACCTCGGTACTGAGGTTAATTTAGATTTGGACTCGGTTTGGCGGCGTAATCGGCGATAATTTATTGTCTCCCTTCGTTCTCTCTGTCTCTTGTAATTTTTAAGGTATGAGAAATATATCATTAAAAACCAAAGTGAGGCTTTATATACTTGGGCTGGACGGGCCAGCGATGTCACGGAACCAACGCGGTGGCCCGCCTTCGTGAGCACGGCGCCATCGCGGAGGGGCTCACGCCTAGGCTCTTTCCGTGGTGGTCCGATGGTTTTCTCGTCAGATCTTTTCAGGGCCTTTTTCTAGCACGTATGGCTTTCAAATATGTACTTAACCAACGCGCGAATAGGCCATCTAGGTCACTTAGGGAATCCTTGCAGTGTAACACCGCTCATCGGATTGTGTTATAGACTCTTAAGAATCGAGAACTATTTGCTAAGTTTGCTTAGCAAGTGTGAGTTTTGCAGCTACGGTCGGTTGCATTTCTTATCCATGTGGTGTCTAGTGAGGGTGTTTGGTAGACTCTCGGAAGATAGAGCGATGAAGAGCGTAAACAGTGTAACACCCCAAAGTTCTCTAGATTTGACTCGGGATTTGGAATCGATTGTAGAAAAAATCTTTAATTATCCCGAAATGACTCATTGTACAAGATCGTGGTTTGATATCATGGGTCATTGGAAGGCCGGTTTCGGTATGGAAACGGTTATCCCTATCCCGATAATGATGATTCGTGATGCAGTGGCAGAGGAAGTAACGAGTCAAGTAAAGTGCGACCTATTGTAAGGAATAATGAGTCATGGAAGGTAGTCATGGTTTTGGGTCTGCTGAGGGATGGTCCCAATGTCACGAGTCATGGTAAGACAGTTGTAGGAAAACAACAAGTCATTGTAGACAGCCATGGGGGTGAAAGTGCGAAGATGGGACCCTAACCATAAGTCAAGCCAAAGACTGGATTTGGTTGGAAGCAACGAGTCATGGTATGCTTTCATGGTTGCGGAGAACAGGAGAGAACAGAGGTAATGGGAGAAACACGGAAGGAAACCACGAGGAAGTCGTTGTTTGGAGATACGACTTCGTGATACACATGAGCTGATCTTTTTAATTACGTGTTCCCGAGGGGGTATTTTATAAATTTCTAAGCTTCTAACCCCTAAGTGACATCATTTTGGGTTTCTTAAAGAGTGTTTTAAGAGTTTTAACCTTTCCTAAGTCCTTATGCCCTCATATCTAAAATAAAATTAAAATCCTTTCTCAAGATCAAGGCTAGGGTTCTTCATTAAATTCTCTCCCAATCTTCTTGGGTGTTTAAGACAAGCTTAGGAATCATTTTAACCCGGGTATGTAGGGCCATGAATGGGGTTTCCACCCCCATGCCCAATTTCTTCTCTAACTCATGAATTTAGGAGTCTCAATCAAGTTTATTTTAATTTTTGTATTTTGTTTTTGTTTTTATTAATTATATTATAAAATATTGCGTTTTAGTATTTTTAATTATCTTTTAATTAATGATTTAAGGCTATTAGGGCATATTTAACTCTCAATTTACTTACTAATTCATGATATCATGTTTATGAAAATTATGTCCTATTATGATTGATTTATGAATTTCAAGTTTATGAGCCTATAATTTCAAGCCTCTTAAGGAATTCAAGTATGAATTATGATAATGATGCATATTTTCTACTAGAATTCCTCATGAATCTATGATTTACCCGTATATGATTTTCACAAAGTTCAAGTTTATGTATCATGGCCTATCTTCCCGACTTGCTTATTTTCATGGCTAGCTCATGTATGTTAAAATATTATAAATTTCATGATTTAAACTAGCCATGTAAACTCATGTTTCATGATTATGATATGAGCACTATATATATTTTTGGAGTAGTATTTAACACCGAGTAGATCGGAGTTCCAGTGCACTCAAGTCTCAAAACTACGTGCCAACATAGCCATGATGAGGTCCTCCACAAGAGTGTCTCCCATGCCTGAATGGGCCACCCATGAGTGATATCAACGCCTTTTCATGGTCGTACTTTGGCAAGGTATGGATACCCTCTCGACTAGGGTTTTATAGGTCGGGCTGCATGTTTGCTCACGTGTGGTATGTCGGTTATAAGAATCTTCCATTGTTCCTTAATTTATATATTATTATGTTCATGCCTTATGATATTACGACTTATGGTATTTAGGCTCAAAACATTCTTTACGAGATTTTCTTAGTGGAAATAATCACATTCGGCTTTACGTTATAGTTTTGGAAGCTTTGAGCCCTCATGTTCGGTTATGATCAATATCTTACATTTTATATTATTTTACTATCATGATCTCTTTTGTTCTATTTTACTAGCATGCTTTACTTACCTTACATACTCGGTATATTCAAAATCTTGTGCATACTCTATGCTATATCGTCTCATGATATAGGTTAGGGTGATCCTTCTTGAATCTGTTGTTAGCTCTCCCGCTCGGACAACAGTTCCCAATCTTGAGTGAGTCCTCATTTCCATAGGACAATTATCGGTTTATGCCTTGCATACGCACAGGCCTTAGCTCTACCCGCTCTAAAAAGCTGCCCTCCAGCATTCGTCCTTCAAACTACCCATCAATCATCCAACACAACCAACTATTCATAAAAGATAAATGAATTACAGAAATTAGTGAATGAAATAAGGTGATAAAAAAAGAAAAGACCTAGGACCTTTCCCTAGTACGAGAGGACCGGTAAGGACGCACCTATGGTGTACCGGTATTTTTAATCTTTAGTGGGCTAGCTGGGGATGTTGTCTCATCGGCTCATTAGATGTTTAGAGGCTTTTCAGATAGCTTGTATAGATATTGTTAGCAATGTTGGTTCATATTTACGTTTATGTTAATATACTATGCAGAATTCCACTTATGTCATGTTCATGCTTTATTTTTAGCTTAGTAATGCTCTTAATCATGATATGCATGTTCCATGAGTTAGCTTGGAGTCATTCGTAGTTCTAGGTCTTGTGTCTCGATTCAGGGTCCCAGCTTGTGTCATGATAAACATGGTATCAAAGCAAAGGTTTAGGTGTTTCCTAGGGTGTCTGAAAGCCGCATTTAGTAGAGTCTTTTCCATCGGTATGAAGCGTGCCAACTTATGAGGAAGAGGATACGAGACGTGTTAAGAAATTTCCCTTCTTTCATGATCTATGTCATGCGATAAAGTACATCTCTCTACTCCTCTAACTACTTCTATACACGTTTGGAGAAATATTCCTCCCCGCTAAGTCAATGGAAGAAGGAATGGTAATGAAATGGCCATGGCAGTGGTAATAGAGATGGGCAGCAGCCAACCCCACCAACTCTAGCGGATCCCTTGCCTAAGCAGGTGACTCATGCCAAGTTCAGGGCCTATTTTCAGATGTTGGCTCAGGCTATGACAACCTAGGTCAACCAGCAGGTAGTGGCCCATGGCCACAAGAATGGAAATGCGGCGACAGCGAGAGTGCGAGACTTCCTTAGGATGAACCCACTTGAATTTCTGGGGTCAAAGGTGGATAAGGACCCACATGAGTTCATAGAGGAGGTTCTGAAGATCACCCAGATTATGGGGGTGATTGGAGAGGAGAGTGCAGACTTAGCCTCCTATCAGCTGAAGGGGGTTGCTCATATATGGTTCCGAAAGTGGAAGGAGAGTAGGGGAGTTGGTGCAGTTCCCCTTGGTTGGGATGATTTTGTTACCACTTTCTTGGATATATTCTTTCCTCGAGATTTGATGGAGGCAAAGGCAGCTGAGTTCGTCAATCTGAAGTAGAACAACATGACTTTCCAGGAGTATGTCTTGGATTTTACCCGATTGTCAAAGTATGCACCGAAGATGGTGGTTGATCTGAGGGCTCTATGTAAAAGTTTTTTAATGGAATGGCAGATTCACTGGTCAATGAGTGCAATACCTCCATGTTGATTAATGATATAGGTATCTCCCCGACTGATCATATATTCCAGTAGGTAGAGACAGAGCAGATGAAGGAGAAGGAGGGAGAGGCCAAGAGGGCCAGGACAGGGAGCTATGGGCATTTTCAGCAGAGATCCGATGGTGGACATCACCCTCAGTCCCACTAGAGGTCGTCAGCCCCATCCCCATCATCAACCAGTGTTCTCTAGACCTATACATGACCAGAGGAGTAGAGTGTCAGGCTCTAGACGATAGGGGAGCAGAGTAGGGGAGCACACTTTTCTAGCTTGTGCAAAATGCGGTAATAACCACTACGGGCGATTCTTAGTTGGCTCAGATGCTTGATTTAGGTGTGGTAAATCTGTACATAGACTCAAAGATTACCCTTTAGCCAGACAGGGCGATGGTGGGGTCCGCACCCCAATCACCAATACAACAGCTCCTGCAGCTCGCCCATTTCAGCAGGGTGCATTATCTAGTGCAGGTGGCGACCAATGCTATAAAATGTTCTATGCAATATCATCTCGTCAGGAGCAGGAGGTCTCACCTGGTGTGGTCACTGGTATGTTATGAGTATTCCATCTTAATATGTATACAGTTTTAGATCCAGGGGCTACATTGTCTTTCATGACCCCTTATGTTGCTGTTAGTTTCAGAGTCAGTATCGAAATCCTGTCAGAACCTTTCTCAATCTCTACTCCTATTGGTGAGTCAGTTTTAGCTCGACGAGTTTACAGAAATTGCCCTATCACGATTCTCCAGAAAGTCACCTCAGTCGACTTAGTGGAGTTATATATGGACGATTGAAATATTATATTAGGTATGGATTGATTACATTCTTGTTATGCTTCCATCAATTGTAGAACCTGTACGGTAGAGTTCCGATTTCCAGGTGAACTAGTCCTAGAGTGGAAGGGTAGTTCAGCTATGCCTGTAGGTCGTTTTTTTTCCTAGCTCAAGGACAGGAAGATGATCTCCAAGGGTTGTGAGTACTATTTAGTTCAGGTCAAGAATCCTACGTCTGAGACGCTGACTCTTCAGTCAGTTCCTATTGTACATGAGTATCAGGAACCGTTTCTAGATGATCTACCCGGAGTCCCTCCCCAGTAGGGAGATTGAATTTGGTATTGATCTTCTTCTTGATATGCAGCCCATATCCATTCCTCCTTATAGAATGGCTCCAACCAAGATAAAAGAGTTGAAAGAGCAGTTGAAGGATCTCCTAGATAAGGGTTTGATCAGGCCTAGTAAGTCCCCATAGGGTGCTCAGGTTCTTTTTGTCCGGAAGAAGGATCGTTCCCTTAGGATATGCATTGATTATCGATAGTTGAACAAGGTTACAATCAAGAATAAGTATCCCCTCCCCAAAATTGATGACTTATTTGACCAACTTCAGGGTGCTAAGTGCTTTTTAAAGATATACCTCAGATTCGCCTATCACCAGCTTAGATATAGGAAGAGTGACATTCCAAAGACAGCTTTTAGGACTCGATATGGTCACTATGATTTCATACTTATGTCCTTTGTACTAACAAATGCTTCTGCAGCTTTTATGGACTTGATGAGCAGAGTGTTCAAGCAGTTTTTGAATATGTTCGTGATTATCTTCATAGATTATATTCTCATATACTCTCGGAGTGAGGAGGATCATGTCGTTCATTTGAGGATTATGTTACAAACTCTTAAGGATCGCCAACTATTTTCTAAATTTAGCAAGTGTGAGTTTTGGCTGAACTCATTAGCATTCTTAGGTCATGTAGTGTCTAGTGGGGGGTGCAGGTGGACTCTCAAACGATAGAAGTGGTGAAGAATTGGCCTAGACCTGTCAGTCCTATAGATATTAGGAGCTTTTTAGGTTTAGCTAGTTACTACAGGAGGTTAATAGAGGGATTTTCATCCATTACAACATTGTTGACTAAGTAGACCTTGAAGAAGGTCAAATTTCAATGCTCGGATGCTTGTGAGAAGAGTTTTCAGAAGTTAAAGACTCAACTCACTTCAGCCTCAATATTGACCTTATCAGAGGGCACATATGGCTTCGTTGTGTATTGTGATGCCTCTAGAGTTTGTCTTGGTTGTGTGTTGATACATCATGGTAAGGTCATTGTGTATGCCTCTAGAAAGCTTAAGACTCATGAGAAGAATTATCCGATGCATGAACTAGAGTTGGTAATTGTGGTGTTTGCTTTGAAGATTTGGAGACACTATTTTTATGGGGTACATGTGGATGTGTTCACAGACAACAAGAGCCTTTAATACGTGTTTACTCAGAAGGACCTGAATTTGCAGCAAAGGAGATGACTAGAGCTTCTCAAGGACTATGACATGAGTGTCCTTTATCATCCGGGCAAGGACAATATAGTGGCAGATGCTCTTTGCAGGCTGTTTATGGAGAGTGTGTCTTATTGAAAATAGGAGAAAGGAATTGGTGAAGTATGTCCATAGGCTTGCTCATTTATGGGTTCACCTTACAAATTCTACGAATGGTGGTGTTATTGTTTATAATGGGTCAGAATCTTCCTTGGTGACAGAGGTTAAAGCAAGACAAGATGAGGATCCTATCTAATTAAAGCTAAATGAAGCTGTCCGAAATTACAAAGTAGAGGTTTTTTCCCAAGGGGGAGATGGTGTACTCCGATATCAGGGTTGACTGTATGTTCCGACTGTGGGTGACTTGAAAAGTAGATGCTGAACGAGGCTCATGGCTCTCGCTACTCTATCCATCTAGGTTCCACCAAGATATACATTGACCTACTAGAATTCTATTGGTGGAATGGCATGAAGAAGGATATAGCGGAGTTTGTGGCTAAGTGTTCAAATTTCCAACAGGTGAAGGTTGAGCATCAGAGACCTGGAGGTATGCTTCAGGAGATCAACATTCCTACTTGGAAGAGGGAAGAGATCAATATGGATTTCATTACAGGCTTTCCTTGTACATGCCAATAGTATGACTCTATGTGACTGATCGTGGACAGGTTGACCAAATTAAGCCATTTTTTACCGATCAAAATTACCGATTCAATTGAGGATTACGCTAGATTGTATATTCGGGAGTTGGTTCAGTTTCATGGAGTTCCTTTGTCCATCATCATGGATAGGGGTACTCAGTTCACCTCTCAGTTTTGGAGGCCATTCAGAGGGGCCTTGGTACTTAGGTCAAGCTTAGCACAACTTTTCACCCGCAGATAGATGGTCAGGCCGAGCGGACCATTCAAACTCTTGAGGAAATGTTGAAAGCACGTGTGATTGATTTCAAGGGTAGTTGAGATGATCACTTGCCTCGCTTTGAGTTTGCCTATAATAACAGTTATTACTCCAGTATTCAGATGGCTCTGTTTGAGGCTCTTTATGGGGTGAAGTGCATGTCACCTATTGGATGGTTATAAGTAGGTGAGGCTACATTGATAGGGCCAGATTTGATTCATGAGGCTATGGAGAAAGTTTAGCTTATTAGAGTAAGGCTGAAAATAACTCAAAGACATCAGAAATCTTATGCGGATGTTAGGAGGAGAGAGCTTGAGTTTGAGGTTAACGATTAGGTGTTTTTGAAGGTGTCTCCTACTAAGGGAGTCATGAAGTTCGGTAAGAAAGGAAAGCTTGGTCCCCGATATGTTCGTCCTTATAGGATTCTGAGGTAATTGGCAAGGTGGCATATGAGTTGGAGCTACCAGCAGAGTTAGCTTTAGTGCACCTAATTTTCAATGTATTTCTATTGAAGAAGTGCATTGGGGACCCACCCAGCTTTAGTTGTTCTGGTAGAGAGCATTGGTGTAAAGGATAACCACACTTATAAGGAGGTTCCAATTGAGATCCTTGACTATTAGGTTTGAAAGTTGAGAAATAAGGTAGTTGCTTTTGTGGAGAAATCAGCTTGTTGAGGGAGCTACACGGGAAGCCAAAGTAGATATGATGGTTAGATACCTGTATCTTTTTCCTTCTGGCTCAGTTCCAACATGAGGTACCAGTTTCCTTCCTAGTACTCTATTTAGTTTCATGTCAAATTCATGTATCTCAGTTCCTTTCATGCTATATCATGCATGTAAGTTTCATGAATTCAGTTCAATCATGTGTCTTAGTCCGAAGTCTGTCACTTCGTCAGTTTTTCAGTCTATAGCTTTTAGTTCTAGGATTGCAGCTTTTCCCTATCTTTTTAGCTTTATTAGTCTCCATTCGAGGATGGTGTTCCCAAGGGGGAAATAATATGACACCCCAAAGTTCCATAAGATAAGGCTCGAGATTTGGAATCTGATCAACAGAAAAATCTACAATTTTTCTCAGAGCGACTCATTGTACGAGTCATGGTTTGATGTTACAATGAGTCGTGGAAGGCAGTCGTGGTTTGGGTCTGCTGAGGGAAGGTCTGATGTCATGAGTCATGGTATGACTCGTTGTAGGAAACAACGAGTCATTGTAGACAATCATGGGGTAAAAATGCAGAAGATGGAACCCCTAACCACGAGTCAAGGTACCACTCATTGAAGGAAACAACGAGTTGTTGTAACGCCCATGGTTGGAGAATCAAAGAACCATAAATTGATCGACAAACAACGGAAGGAAATCAAGAGTCATGTTTGGAGGTACGATTTGTGGTACCTGACAGTGAGCTTTTTAATTACGTGTTCTCAGGGGTATTTTTGTAAATTTCTAAGCTTCTAACCCCTAAGTAATGTTGTTTTGGGTTTCTTACAGAGTGTTTTAAGGGGTTTAACCTAGCCTAAGTCCTTATACCCTCATAGCTAAAGTAGAATTGAAATCCTCTCTCAAGATTAAGGCTAGGGTTCTTCATCAAATTCTCTCCCAGTCTTCTTGAGTGTTATAGAAAAGATTAGGAATCATTCAACCCAGGTATTAAGGCCATGAATGGGGGATTTATTCAACCCTCATGCATAATTTCTTCTTTTAAATCATGAATTCAAGTCTCCAATCAAGTTTATTGAAAGTTTTAGGGTTTAACCTGATGAGCCCGCAAGTGCACGGGTCGTGCAAGTAATATAGTGGCTCTTTGTAAGAACCGAAATGTCGAACCCACAGGGACTGGACCCATTCCTCTAACTACCCATTTCTAGTGTGATCTTAAATATCTAAAGTGTTGATGATAGACATTT